>JAPKLW010001991.1:0-45702 GCA_026898455.1 Plectranthus barbatus
AAATTTTAAATTCTTTTATATATATTTTATTATTGTTGTGAGCTAATTTTTTTTTTTTAAGTAAAAACCCAATGAAACTCGTACCAATTATTTTTAGAACAAAGAGGTCTATACTAGAACCATCAATATGATAAACGGGTCAATAGTTCAATGTTAGAATTGTTACAGTGAAGATAGAGGTAAAACAACTTTAGTAAGATTCAGGGTGGAGAGACATAAATAGTAGAAAATTCATATAGAACAAATTCTCGGAACAACTGATGAAATATAAAACCATTAAATAACATAATAAAAATTAAAAATAAGCAGCTAATTAATTAATGTTTAGTAGGTAGAAAAGAGCGGGGCGAAAGAAAACTTGGGGTATAAAGAAGAATATTGGACAAAACGGAGGAATTGGTAGGCTTTATCTGATAAAAAGTTGTGGTAATGGAAGAGTAGTAATAAAGCAGGTCCCAATCTTGCATTGCCATCAACATGTCATCATTTTTGAAAAGTTTTAGTGGCACAAGATGGCACATAAAAAAACCAGGACTTCCCTTGAGATTGAATATCTTTGTCCAAGAATTATCGTTTCCGTACTCCTTCATCAACCAGATATCAATATCTATCACTCGACGATCTTCACCTGAACGACACAAACACAGACATCCCTCCAAAGCACATATGCTGTAAAAACTAGGGTGACCCAACACTCGTGCTGCAGAAAACGTGGTGAAAACTTCGGTTTCAAAATCAAACACAGATATCCGATTGAATTTGGCTAAACTCCCATCATCGTTAACATAGTGCACCAGCCAGTGGAGTTTCCCATTCAGAAATGCAGTGGATGGACTGTGGAGTAATCGGCTGCAAGGTGGCGGAATGCTTCTCCATGAAGATTCAGATTCTCCAAGAGTGATTACATGGCATGACTTCTTCTCATTTTCACCCTTTTGGGAGATCCCAACTATCTTATACTCTCTGCTCTCTTTGCTCACCCCAAATCCAAAAAACGGAAGTCTGATATGCGTTGGAGCAGGAACTTCGAAACGATCACGAGTGAACGGATTCATCACAAACATTGATTTACAAACATCGTCATTATTGCAGAAGAAGAGCAAACCGTCTACTGAACTATGAATAGGTATTGGGGTAAGGAATCTGAAAATTCTTCTGTAATACTTATTCTTGTCGATGTCGATGCCCGACACCACCTCATCGTGTGTATCTACTTCTGCATCTGCCAATTCTAATATCTCGCATAAAAGCCTTCCATTGTCGTTACGTTTTCCACTCTGATATGCAAGAAACGGAGGAGCAACTGACCTTGACCTTAATGTATGGAGTTTCACAAACTCCGGACTACCCAACACATCTAGCCATGATTTACAAACACATTTATATCTCGTAATGTCTCTCACTGCAAGTCTTGTCAGAATCTCGACGATGATGATGTCCAGTGGTATATTCGTGAACAAATCATTCTCCAACTCCATAACTCTACAAGGAAATTGCTTCGTACAAAAAAGGGCCATGGCTGATGTATTTATAAAGAATAAAAACGTTTAATCCTAATTCTGATACAACTATATCAAAAATCATATCATATATAATCTAATGAAAAAACTTACGTACTACATCAAATCTGAATTAAGATATTATATCTATCTCTATCAAATCTCATCACCATCCTATATCGAAATCTTATGTTCCTTTTCCTTTTTTTTTTGGAAAAAAAAAAATCATATTGCATATATAAATAATTAATTAAACTGCAACAAATCATATGAATAAATGTGACAAATTCAAACTAATGACAAAATTTAATTGAGAGAGATGCTAGTGAATAACTAGATTTACATTATGACACTTTATATGTTTTGTGAGATTTAAATAATAGTATTATTTTGATATGAATCAAATGAGGTGCAAAATAATTAGATTTAAAATATATTATTTTAAAAAAATAAGATAAATTTGATAATTAATTTAGATTTGGGATAAAAACTATAATTTCAATAATTAATCTTAAGTATGAATTCAATGAAGTAGTTTCATAAAACTGAGATAAAATGTTGGTACGATGATAAATAAAGGTAAATTAAAAATTATATTAATGTTGATGTCATGATTTTTGGAGGAAAATGGTAAAATAATATAAGTAGATTTTTTTTTTTAATAGTACTGTTGAAAATTTATATATTTTTTACTTTTGTGTTTAAATATATTTTTTGAATATTAGATTTAGAATAGATTGGTGGCTCACACTTACACACGTCTATTTTATTTGATAATTTATTCAAATTTTGTTTGTAACGTAATTTTTTAAAAGGAATTATTTTAGACATTATTTAATTGGAGGATAAATATATTTAGGTGGGAACAATTATATCTATACTATTCAGATTTGCACCCGCGTGATGCTTGAATTATGATGTCTTATTTATAAAATTAAGATATAATTAACAAATTTTTATATCTTAGAATTTTTTAGCAATTATTTTTACATATATATAAATTTTATTTATAATTATTATATTTAATATATTATAATGTAAACTATTTTTTATATTATACACCAAACTATATATAAATAAATAAAGTATGTCACACACATAGTATATTTGATTTGATTTAAATATTATCCAATAAATAATATTATATTTGTATTATTATAAATGTAATACATTAATGAGATAAAAGATATTTGTGTTATTGTTTATTTATATCTATGTTATAAGAAAAGATATAATAACTAAAATAAAAATTATGTAATATTTTTAGTGGAAACAATTTTTTTTGAGTTGGTCTCCTGAGAGACGGTCTCACTATTTTTTTATTGTGAGACGGACCTTAATACATCATTTCAATAAGTTAAATACATCATTTCATTTTTAAGAATTACATTATTTGCAACAAAGAAATACATCATTTGCAATAAAGAAATACATCATTTCATTAAACTCATATCACAATAAAAATGGTGAAACAACATTTGCAATAAAGAAATACATCATTTCATTAAATTTGTCTCACAATAAAAATGATGAGACCGTCTCATCTGAGACTTTGCCATTTCTTTTGGCTAATCTCCTTTAATTAGACATAAATTTACACGGTGATATGTGCAAATCAAATATATGATGTTTTATTTTTAAGCAAACATTTTACTACGTTTTATTAACAAAGTATATATCTTAACATTTTTTAGCGATTCTTTTTAAATATATTTAACTCTTATTTATTAATATTACATTTAATATATTATAATAAAAATAAAAAGATGTATATCAAATACAGAATGTAACACCCCAATTTCGTAAAAGTTAAATAATAGATAATAATTGAATAAATGGGCACGTCACTTCTATTTAAAATACTTGCAAAATGAATTGTTTGCTTTTCAAAATAAAATAAAGGAAAAATAAGTATTTATTTAAAATAAATGAACACCATCCGTCTCCCGTCAATCGCTCGAGATTAACCTGAAAATTAGAGTAATAAGTTTGAGGTGAGCGTTCATTTGTGACCAAGTTTATCCAAGTTATATAATTATAACAAGGTAAATGTACGTAGGTAATCCCTTGGCTAAAAATGATATATAGGCAATACGTCAGCTTATCTCGTGGTTAGCTCATCGGTTAATTATAGGTACCTGCATAAGATAGTAGCATAGATAAACAATATTTGTGTCACACTTAGATCTCCACCTTGATTTGAACTTTGTTGAAAATCGAACAAATAATTTTTGGCAAAAACTTGCGTTAGGCAGGCCTAAACGATTTAGGCGGGTTTTATCCTACCCAAATGGGTTCACCCATCCCAAATAGGGTATATTATATGGGTTTGGGCTTGGGTTAATGGATAAAACCCGCCTAAAGCTTGGGTTAATGGATAAAACCCGCCTAAAACGTTTAGGCCCGCCTAACCCAAGACCTTCCCATAATTTTTAGTTCCATGTGCCGCCTAAATAAAATAATAATAATAATATGTTATAACAAAATAATTAAATAAATAATAATATCGGTATCTACCAGCTAGCTATAAATCATGAGCTCTTTGTATTCCTGTAAAACTTAGTAATTTCAAGACTTAAGTGTGAAGAGATGAATGAGGATTTTAGGCTCCGAATCTCTATTAATCCTTTTGCATTTTACTGTTTTATTTACTTTTTACAATGATTTAAAACTGAATACATTTTGTATGTTGAAGTATATGTGAATTGAAATTTAACTTCAAACTCGCTAAAAAACAAATTTTTGAAACACAAAGTGGTCGGCAACCACCATTTTGTGATAAGTTATCTTGTTTAAAATTAACTCCGTTGTGCATTAGCTCTTATCTCGGGACCAAATAAAATATACTTTAATAATTGTATTTTTTCCAATCAAAAATAACCTCAAGTTTTGTATAGAATCGAAGTTTTATGTGTTTGATTTTGATACTGAAGGTTTCAGCACGTTTTCTGCAACACAATTGTTGAGTCACCCTGGTTTTTACAATATATAATTTACAAGACTAAACAAAATGGCAAAATTGTACGATAATTGACTGTAGATAGATATCAAGATATTGAAATCTTAATTTAGATTATATATTATATTCGATATAGTAGTAATGCTTGATTGGTATTTCACTTTGTAACACAGAAACAATATAAGATCTGTTCAATTTATTTAATTTTTTCGATTAAAGGCAATATTCTGCTTGTTTATTACTTCTAATATTATGGTGGCATACAATCGGATTCGGACTATCTTCAAAATTCGGATCAGCCCAATCCAATCAGTTTAAACCCTAGCTCTCTCTATTTGCACGTTATTGCGTCGATTTCTCAGTTTTTTCTGCTATCTTTTGTATCAATTGATTTTCCTTTTCCCAATTGCTTGAATTTTTCATTTGTATTGCAACAATATGCCCGATGATGGAAAATCAAAACATTAAAGTGGTACGATGGTTCTGGATTCATCAGCGGCCTTTGTTCATTGCTTGGATAATCTGCCGCCTCTGTCGCCACCACCACCACTGCTTTACCGTTCTCACCATCACCGCAAAATCAAACACCTAGACACACGTGCACAAGGAGGTTGGTTGGTTGTTCGTTGCGGTGCCTCAGGGGCTTCTGATGAATCTGTCTATCAGTTTTTGAGCCGCTTGTGATTCGAAGCTATGAGATCTGAGGGCTTCAAAATTTTGAAGTATCACGGTTTAAAGTTTTGATTTATATCATTCGTTTCGATTTAATTTTTCTCTTTATTTTATATAATTATGTCAATATATATAACTGTGATATTCTTGTATGAAGTTGATTTATTATTTTGATTAATGATATTTATTGAAAGCTCTGGTGCGTTGTCCATGAATTGAAATTGAATGGATTGACCTCGATATCTGGTGATGTTGTCTGATATAGTTTAATACACCCACGAATGTTTTGCCCAGTGATGTTTAACCTACTCACATGCATATCGGTGGCTTTGGTTTCCGTCGTTCGCCTCTATCGAAAATCATTACCAGCTTTTGCTTCTTCGTCTTCATCCCATCGCCGTTGTTATTGTTATTATAGGCAGTTTAAAATCTTGGTGGTGTTGATTTTGAGGGACTGGCTTTGTTGGAATTTCTTTAGGCCACCACAACCATGTGCATTACGAAATTTGAGGGCATTTAGTTGTCTTGTCTATCATTGCTTTTGAATTTTGATATGTCTTTCATGTACTTATTTCTTTCTTTTACTTGTTACTTGGTATTTTAGCCTCATTGTTGTAGTATTGATGTCTCTCCACCTCAAAATTTTCAGTTTTTTACTACAATTGTTTGGCCTCTATCTTCACTGTTTCAATTTCTAATTTTGTTCAATGTTTGATCAGACACATGAGCTTATTGACCCGTTTAACCATCACTCTGGATCTTGATAGTAAGCAACTTCTGTGCTAGTTTAAGCTATCTTTGTGAATGACATTGTCTGCCTGAAAATTCTCTCTCTTGTCAGCTACTTGTATTTTAATCATCAGCTTGGAGAAAGTGCAATATTCAACGCTGTGTCGTGGTTGGTTTTGATTGCTAGGATCCGGCATTGATGTTCGACTGTTTAATCTTCATCTGCTCTCCCGGTGGAAATCTTGAGCTAGTCTCACTCTTCTTTTTTTTTTCTTTCTATTTTATCTGTTCGTCAAGCTTGTATACAATTCTCTCTCTCTCTCCCTCTCCCTCTCTCTCTCTCTTAATACGCTATGTGTATATGGATGCTTCAATTTATTGATGTTAATGCCACAAATTTACAAATCTCTCTCTCGTTCATAGTCTATTCCAAGTAAAATATTTCTAGAGATTATGATTTGCAATGCGATCCTAAACAGTCAACAAAAGTTTTGTCGATTAGAGCTAAGAATTCCGGTTCATCTGATAGTTATAATCCAAGTTTCTTACAATTTTCCTAAAATAATAGCGCTGGTATGCAGACAGCCATATCCGGCCATAGTCAACTCGATCCTATTATCTTTATGTACACTTTGAGATATTTTTTGAAGCAAGTTTAGCCCAAGAACTTTATGGGGAAGAAAAGTGAATTCCTATTTCGTTGGACCATATTCTGTTTGCTGGGCCGAAGCAGACAACGCTGTGGATTGGATTTTGGTTCCATAATTCCCTCGATAAAATATTATACCTCCTCCCATAAACCCCAGCCGAAGCAGAAACAGAAACAGAAACTGAAGAAGAGGGAAAAAAAATGGTGGAAGCGAAGAGGCTGAACAAAGCAGTGCTCCCTCAATCCCTTCTCCCTCACCCGTCTGCTGCCAGCCTCCAATCTACCCGTCTCGCCCTCCATGTATCTCTTTCTCTATCCGAACTCGCTGCCACCACTTCTTTTTTTTCCCCGTCTCTTATCGATT
Organism: Plectranthus barbatus; assembly: GCA_026898455.1. Taxonomy (NCBI): domain Eukaryota; kingdom Viridiplantae; phylum Streptophyta; class Magnoliopsida; order Lamiales; family Lamiaceae; genus Plectranthus; species Plectranthus barbatus. The sequence continues at coordinate 6,873 of JAPKLW010001991.1, forward strand.
TCTTCTTGTTGTTTCAGGCCAATGAGGACGCCTCATCTTGCTCGGTTTATATTGCTTCTGGCTCCCGCATTTACAAACTTCGAGTGAGCCCATTTCTCAATTCAGTCTTAGTTTCTGGTTATTTATTTGCTTTATTTAAAGTAATTCTTTTTCATGATTTCCCTTCTTGGTTCTCATTTTCATAGAATTGGTGATTGTTGAAATTTTTACCATTTCTCTTTTACGATGAGCTTGAGTTGGGATTTTTAGCTAGACGTGATCAAAGCTCGGCTATGTTGTTCGAATGGGTGTGTGGTATGTTCATATCTCTCATTTTATGGTTCAGATTGCGCTGGAGGATTCGGTTGTTGGTCAAGGAAAAGAGAATCTTCTCATTCCCGAACAAACTCAGGTACTTGCTACAGAACTTAAGAGAGAGATCCACGAGGACTGTATTTTAGTAATTGAGAATGTCGATTAACAGAGATGTTTTGAAGGTATTGGAATCTTCCGTGGTGGAACGCTGCCCTCATAGATCGGAAATTCAAAGTATTGCTCTTTCTGAAACAGAAGGTGAGAGTCTTCTTGTCTATTCTCGCCTTGTATATTGCTGCTGCATGTTATGCTTCTTGTTTTGGGACTTATCTTTTTTTTGTTATTTATTATTCTGGCTATTGCTGAAAGTTTATGTAGCGTTTGTAAAATTCTCTGCTTGCATTGAAAGGAATCTGTGCATACATTTTGGTAAAGATGAACATTGAAAATGCTCAGCTGTATGGAATGCATGTAACCTACAATTTATATGCGCCATCGGCTCTTAGAGTATTTAATTGATTTGTCAATATATTGGTGACTATTTCTGTATACATTGCATGAATCTATAATAGTTGCATAGTGTTTGGAGGCAATTTCACATCTTTTTGTAAGTTTTGTTGATATAATTACATTGTTGCCATTTTGCAGGCAGCTCAATCTTGGGAAGTGTAGACTCTCATGGTGACCTTATTGTTTCTCGACTGGATGATAGCAATACAGGTCTGACTCCATTATACTTTTTTTTTTTCCCTCAAACTCACTTTTTTGTCCCCATTTTTAGTTCTGGGTGATAGCAATATAGGTCTGACTCCATGATACATTTTCTTCTCGAACTCACTTTTTTGTCCCCATTTTTAGTTCTAGGTATGCATAGTTTTGTCTTATGTTATCATTTTTCTTATATTGAACCTGGTGTAATGCAACTGCAGTCTTTTGCATCTGGAATGATCATGTGCTACTTTTGATTAGATTTGAGGAAGCTGGGCATCATAAATTTCTCTCAAAGCTGATAATTGGCAGTAATTTCCAGGGATTGTCATTTTTTTTAATCATGTTTCTGAAATTTTATAGAAGACTTCGAAACTAGCCTTAGAAGACAGCTGATAAGCTAATGAGAAAGCCAATTACCTTCTAGAATTAAGCTTATATGCTAAGAGTCCACTTAACTGAAATCAACATTATTCCACCATCGGGAAAAATATTGTATCTCGGCTTTTTCTGCTAGAGCATACTAATTCAGACATCTTGTTCCAGATGCAGGCAGGTTTACATATTCAGTATCTCCCCAGGATTGTGGTGTTGGAGAAGGCAGCTGGGCTGGTCTTTGTTTTAATCCAAGTCAATTGTCGATGGTAAATAACTTCTTTTTTTTTTTTCTCTGTGTTTTTTCAGTAAAACTGTGCTTGCTCTTGTTAGTATTATAGTTTTTCTCTTCCTTTTGATATTCTTGTATGCCTCAACATTTCTTTCTACTGACTCAGGCAGCTGTTGCTCGCAACTTTTGCAAGAGCATTGATATTTATGATCAAGATATTCATCTTCGCACCTTACGTACGTGAGTAACTCATTTCCATTTTACTTTTCTTTTATCTTCCTGTGCATATGTTTCCAGAATTTAGTCTCTTTGAAAGGGTTGTCATTAAAAACCTGAACAGGTAGTTTTGAAAGAAACATCATGTAATACTTTTATCCTGCAGTGCCCTGGTGTTATTTCTTAGAACACTTGAATATTGTGCGAGTTTTTATTTGGTGCTTCATAGAGTTTGTGGAGGACATGCTTCTTGCTATTCAGATATTGGGTTTGAGATGCAATTGCTTGTTGTTATTGTCACTTATAGAATTGAAATGTTACAGATTGTGGTACCCTACCTCGCTAATCTTCATGGACAGTTTTAGTGAGAGCGGAAGTTCTATGTTAGCCATCACAGAAGGATCCCAGGTACTTGCGTTCTGCTTTCCCATGTGCATGCGATTTCTGGCTTTTGAATGAATTAACTTTATTTTTTTCTTAGAATGGCATTTGCACTGTTTTAATTGTCTTCAAACTGCTGCAGCTAAGTATATGGGATTTACGAGTGAAAGAAAATGGGGGTTGTGTGCGTAGAATCATGGGATCTGTTGGAGATATGTTGTACGCAGTCAGTATATCTTCAACTGGTAATATTGCTGTTGGTGGTGAGGACCGCACTGTGACTGTCTACGATCCACGCAGGTTAGTAGGCTCATCTTCTGTACCTTAGCATGATAATTGATGATTGTGTCGGTCTTCTTCAAAGAAGGAATGCCAATGCATTATGTTTGCAAACTCATATGTTATGGGACTAAATCATTGCAGATGGTGTGCAACATCTAGATGGATGAACTGTTCAAAATATGAGGTCAGTTCATTTGTCACACTTATTTTTGCTAACTCTTATGGCACTAATTCATTGTCAATGTTTCAATTTCTCCTTTCTGTCTTATGCTACCTCTTTGTTTGATTATCTTTAGCCTTGTCTGCAGATAACTGGACTTGCCTTTTCATCTGTTGATCCGAGTTACATATATGTGCAAGGAGTTGATTATGAGGTAAATTCTTTTCCAATTTTTCAATATCTGTCTTGGTCATTACAAGTTACAACTCGATGTTCATTTTTTTTTTTTTACTTTGCAGATTCTGTGTGGACAATGGAGAGAAAGCAAGAAGGTGTTTTCATTTAGAGGGGACTCAAACTGGCTTGGATTTAGCAAGGTTTCCATCTCTCATCTCCTCTTTTCATGAAACTGTAATAAAACAACAATATGAAGTCAAGTCACATTTCATTTTCCTCTGTGCAGTGCCCTAATAGGGATATTTTGGCTGGATGGTGCGATTCAGGCAGCATATTCATTGCTGACGCCTCCTAGAAATTATGTGTAGTGACCGGAGAATCGGCGGTGGCCCGAGTCGGCCTCCGGCATGTTGAATTTGTTCAGTTGAAGAAGATGAGCCAGTTATGTGAGTAGTATCCATCATTCCATCTTAAGGAGTTCTTGATTAGTTGATTTTGCTTTTTTTTTTTTCCATCAACTGTAACTGTTTTTTTGTATAACAAGTAGTTTAATATTATCATCTAATTTTGCATATACTATATAGTGCTTGTAGCTATTATGGGCAACTAAATCAAGAAATGTTCAGACCATCTTGATCTAGATTGACAAAGCTTGAAACCTAAATTAATGTGAAGAGATATTGTTGTGAATTGGTAGTAGATATTCAAGATTAGAGCAGGTTGGTTAGAGACTAGTTTGTTTGTCAATTTTTTTAGTAGTATATTTATGGGTTGTAGACTAGCCTAGGCCAATTTTTTTTTTTTTTTTTGTGTGGATGGTATTAGTCATCGATAATGTTTTGAATCTTTTGATATTAACACTTAACCTACCCCTACCCCATTTATAAAATAAATGAATAAATAAAATAGGGCCCATAAACAGAAAGTCATTGGAGAAATAATGTTTAATTATTATATATTTAATAACATTCTTCATCTATAAATTGTTGAAGATATTTGATCAATTTTTTTTATACTGTTTTATTCTTCTTTAAAGAACGGTCATCACACGTTAACGGTTAAACCAAAAAGTCGCATCATGCTTCCAGAAATAAAGGTATTTATTTTATGAAATGTTATAATGTAGAATTATAAACTTATCTGCCCTTTTTTAAAAAAATAAAAATAAAAATATAGGGGTGGATGGAGTAAAGAAAAGTATTGATATATTTTATTCAAAGATCTTTGCATATAAGATTTTTATGTGAGATGTTTTTAAAAGAATATTGCCCTTTATTTTTTGAGTTTCACATGTTGATTAATTAATAAATTAATAGAAAACTATAAGAATCTTCAAACTTCAGTGATAGGAAATATGATCCTCTAAATTCATGAAAAATATTCAAAGAATAGGAAAAAGAATACATCGTGTAAGGTAAAATAAATAAGGACCGAGTAAAAAAAATTATTTATTTGACCCTTTTCATTTTCTCAATAGTTTTTATAAAAGTATTTATAAATTTAAGACTTAATTCAAGAAGTGGTTTTCATTCAAAATTAAACATAAATACATCATTTTTGAGTTTCGAAATGACAATTTATGTCATTCAAATCTTTAGATTAACAATTGTGTTATCTGAAACTGATAGACCAACAACATTTGCCTCAATAATGATTGTATTATTGATCAAGTATATATAGAGTATTACAAGATATGAATAAATAAATAAAAGATACAAAAGATTATCAAATAATAAGATATCCTAATGAGTTGTTGAGATATCTTGTGCATGCATATCTTCATGCATATCTACTCTAATATCCCCCCTCAAGCGAGATTGTGGAAAACCAACAACTCGAAGCTTGCCACGAAAGAACTCAAAGAGAGGACGAGGTAAGCCCTTGGTGAAGACGTCCGCAATTTGATGTGAAGAAGAAACGAACTCAGTTCGAATTTTATCTGCATGGACAAGTTCACGAACAAAATGATAGTCAATATCAATGTGCTTTGCTCGTTTGTGTGCTACCGGATTTTGTGAGAGAAAGATAGCACTGTTGTTGTCACAAAATAGAGAGGGAGGGCGCGGAAGCTGTATACGGAGCTCAAGAAGTAAGTTTGTTAGCCAGATGACTTCTGCCGCTGTATTCGCCATTGCCCTGTATTCTGATTCACAGCTTGATCGTGAGACAGTAGGCTGTTTCTTTGCACTCCAAGAAACCAGATTCCCTGCAAGAAAAATAGCATAACCATATGTAGAACGTCGAGTGTCCGGACAGCGTGCCCAGTCGGCGTCTGAATAGGCGACGAGGCTGCATTCGGTGTCGCGAGAGAATTCCAGACCATGATTTATGGTGCCCTTGACATAACGAAGAATGCGCTTGACAGTCTGGAAGTGCTCGTCGGTCGGAGAATGAAGATACTGGCTTGCTAGATTCACGGCAAAGGAGATGTCTGGACGAGTGATTGTCAAATATTGCAGAGCGCCTACCAGTGAGCGATACTGGGTCACATCGGCGAATGGCTGACCAGTCGACTGAAGCGTAGTACCTGCGGCTAAGGGAGTGGCTACTGGCTTCGAATCCAAGAGGTCGGATCGGACGAGAATGTCCCGGGCATATTTGGCTTGAGAAAGAAACAGTCCATCTTGTGTGTAGTGAACTTCCAAACCTAGAAAATAATTGAGCTGTCCCAGATCCTTAATAGAGAATTCACGGTTCATGTCGGAGATGAGTCGTGAAATGGATGATTGATCGTTTCCTGTCACAATAATGTCATCCACATAGACAAGAAGATATAGAGCAATACTACCCTTGGCGAGAATGAACAGAGACGTGTCTGATTTGCTGCAGAAGAAACCTAGACGAATCAAGTAGTCACTGAGGCGTTGAAACCAAGCACGAGGCGCCTGCTTTAAGCCGTAGAGAGCTTTCGAGAGTTTGCAGACATGATTCGGGAACTGAGCATCCGTGAAACCAGGCGGCTGTTCCATATATACAGGAGATGAGAGAAGTCCATTCAGGAATGCGTTTTTGACATCAAGCTGGTGCAGGGGCCAGTTGTGGTGGACGGCGAGTGTAAGGACAACTCGGACAGTGGTTGCCTTGATAACTGGACTGAAGGTGTGGGAGAAATCAAGACCCGGAAGCTGAGTGAATCCCTGAGCCACCAGCCTTGCTTTATAGTGATCAATGGAGCCGTCGGGAAGGAATTTCGTCCGGAAAACCCACTTGGAACCAATGATGTTGACGTCAGCAGGTCTGGGCACTAATGTCCAAGTGTCGTTAGACCGGAGAGCAGACATTTCCTCCTTCATAGCCGCCATCCAGTGAGAATGTTTAGCTGTAGATTTAAAACCACGTGGTTCCTGGCTAGATAAGAGAGCAACATGAAGAACAGTGTTAGCAAAATTAGCAACATATCGTGGTCTAAAGATACCGGCCTTGGCTCGGGTTATCATGGGATGGGAGGGCTGAGCTTGGCGATTTTGGGGAAGTTCGGCATTAGGGTTAGGGTTAGGGTTTGGTTGGGGGCCGTTAGGGTTGGGGTTAGGGTTTGCGCCGTGAGGGTTAAGGTTAGGGTTCAGGTAAGCGCCGTTAGGGTTCGGGTTTGGGATGGCGAGGGGAGCTTCTGGCGAGCAGATAGGACATGGTGCGGAAGTGTGGGTTCGGACGGGAGGGGTCGATGAGGGAGAGAGAGGGGAAGGCTGGAGAGATGTCGTCGAGGATGGTTCGACGAACGTGGAGATTTCGATGGAAGCTGTCGCTGAAGAGGTCGAGTTCGACATGTAGGGAAAGTGGGTCTCATCGAATCGTGCATGGCGGGTAATATAGATGCGCGCCGTAGCAGGATCGAAACACTTAAAACCCCTGTGAACGGATGAGTAACCTAGAAAGATACAAGGTACACTACGAAGGCAGAACTTGTTTGCAGCGTAGTCCCGTAAACAGGGATAAACGCGACAGCCAAAGGGATGAAAGGATGAGTAGGATGGGACAGAGCCGTATAGGAGCTAGAAAGGAGAGTTCCCGTCTAGAATGGGTGTAGGAAGACGATTGATGATATAGACAGCTGTGCTAAAGGCATCTACCCAATAGGAAAGGGGTAAGTTGGCGTGAAAGAGAGCAGTGAGGCCGGTTTCAGTGATATGACAGTGTTTGCGCTCAGCCCGACCGTTTTGACTGGGAGTATAGGGACAAGAAAACCGATGGTGGATACCCTTAGTGAGGAAAAAATCACGGACATTATGATTTGTAAATTCAGTTCCACCATCGGATTGGAAGGTTTTGATTCGACAAGAAAATTGATTTTCAACAAAGACAGTGAATATTTGTAAATATTTAAAAAAATCAGATTTTCGCGCTAGAGGATAGAACCAGGTAAAGCGTGAAAAATCGTCAAAAAATATTACATAGTAACGGAAATTGGAAGTAGAATTAACAGGTGCCGGACCCCAAAGATCACAATGAATCAAATCAAGAAGATGCGCAGAGCGCTTTTCATTAAGTGAAAATGGAAGTTTGGAACTTTTAGCAAGCTGACAAGAGTTACAGAGACCACTAGAGAGAGAACGACTAGAAAGGGAAATTAAACCTAATTTATTGAGAAGAAGCAGAGACTCGGGCGAAGTGTGACCCAAGCGAGAATGCCAGATATCCATGGATGCTTGCATGCGTCTTGTATTTGCGTTGGCAACAAGAGCCATGCAATCTCCATCCAGAACATAGAGGCCATCTTTACGGTGACCGGTGGCAAGAACATGATTTGTGTGTCGGTTCTGAATAAGAAAGGAAGAATGTGAGAAGACAACACGGAGAGGAAGATCAGTGGTTAATTTACTGACAGATAAGAGATTTTTAGTAATGGATGGAAAGACAAGAACATCAGATAAGACAAGATGAGAGTGAAGAGTGACGGTACCAGTATGGGTAATAGGAAGTCGGGCACCGTTACCTACAACCACTTACTGATTACCAGAATAAGAACTAGACGTATCAAGGTTGGCAGGACTGGAAGTCATATGGGCAGAGGCGCCAGTGTCAATGTACCAATCCGAATGATCAGAAGACGGAATTGAGCAGCTTGCGGCGAAGGCTTCGGCGAGATTGGAGGATGGCTGCGGAGAATAGCGTTGAGGTCAGTGGGATGCGTAGTGGACGTTTGTGCGGCAGATTTGGCAATGAGGAGGGCGTTTCTGATTTTTCTGGCCACCACCTTTCTTTTGATTCTTGGGATAGGAAGGGCGAGAGGCTGCCGGTGGAGGACCAAGGATGCCACGGGTAGAGGAATTTGAGGAATTGCTGTAGAAGGCGACAGAGGCCGGCGCAGGAGGGTCTAGAGAATCCTGGAACAGTGAAAAACTCTCCGCTTTGGCGAGCAGATCACTGAAAGACGGAATAGTGGGAAGGGCCATCTGTGCGGCTGAGAAGTTCATGAAGGTAGATCCAAGGCCTCGGAGGAACCAGTGAGCCTTGTCGGTGTCGTCAACGGGGCGACCAATGGCAGAGAGCTGATCGCAGATAGCTTTGAAAGCACGGCCGTAGTCCTTGACTGAACGATCACCTTTCTTCAAGAGTTGAAGTTCGTCTTTCAGTTGAATCTCCCTGGTTTTGGATTTATGACTGAAAGAAGACTCAAGGGCGAGCCAGACGGAGCGAGAAGAGGCACAACCTAGGGTTTCGGCCATTGCCTCTTCGGAGAGAGTGGAGAGAAGAAGGCTGAGTAGGCGCTGATCTTGTAGACGCCATGAAGTATAGGCCGGATTCACGGTGGAGTTGCCCGCAATATCCGTAAGAGTCGTGGGTGGAGAAGGATTGGAGCCATCAACATAGCCAATAAGATTTTGGCATGTCAACAGCGGTACAATTTGGCCTCGCCATAAAAGATAATTAGAAGAAGTGAGTTTGATTGTGATCATGTGCACAAGAGTAGAGAGAGGCAGTGGATCAATGGCCGGATTGGGATCGGCCATGGTGAGAGGCGGGGATGTCGGAGAATTAGGGTTTGAGAATTTAGGGTTTCGATAGGGAGAGAAGCCACGTGAGCGTGAGGCTTCGCGTGGGGGAGCGGCGGACGGGCGTGAGGCCGGAGGAGGAGCGAGGACGGCGGGAAAGGTCTATGACCGCACGAGCATGAGGCTCGCGAGGGGGAGGGCGCGCGGCACAGGTTGTGCGCACTGATGGAGGGAGGAAGGCGAGAAGACCGCACAAGCGTGAGGCTTGCACGACGGAGCACGACAGGGAGGGGAAGGAGAGGAGCCTGCGCGAGCGTGAGGCTCGTGAGGGAGAGAGAGACGGCGACCGAGAGAGAGATCGGCGGCCGAGAGGGAAGGGAGAAGGAAGGAGAAAAAGGCTAGGGTTTTGGGAGAGAAATCGGTGAGAGAGGAAGAGAGATTAGGTCAGGATCGCGGTTAGGCTGATACCATGATAGACCAACAATATTTGCCTCAATAATGATTGTATTATTGATCAAGTATATATAGATTATTACAAGATATGAATAAATAAATAAAAGATACAAAAGATTATCAAATAATAAGATATCCTAATGAGTTGTTGAGATATCTTGTGCATGCATATCTTCATGCATATCTACTCTAATAGAAACCCTAATGAATGACTAACTTATTTTCGAGTTCTAAATCAGTAAAAATGAATTAAGTGTAGCAGTTTTTATATGAATATTTTGACTGAGAAATTAAAATGGATATATAACAGAAACTGTCACATGTCTATAGCAGACATTTCTTAATGTGTCTACGACTAATGTAGTAATAAAGTAAATGTTTTGTAAAAATTAAAATTGATCTTGTTATACTAGCATGTGAATATATATTAACACGTGCCAATAATTGATATTTGAGCATTTTTCTTCCGTAAATAACGCAAGAAGTTGCAATTTCTTTCAACCTTCAAAGTAGAGATCCAATCAAAATATACTTCAAAGTAGATTTTCTACTTGTTGTAATAAGAAATCACATGTTAACCACACAAAAATACACAACGTATATCAAATAAATTGTAGTAAAAATAAATAAATATTAGTAATGCATATATATGAGTGTTGTCACACCTTGTCGTAAATGCCATGGTTTCCTTTTAATCTTGATTTACAAGAGCAAATAACCTAGCTATTTTCAAAATATATCCCAATAATAAATACTTTATATAAAAAGTATTTTAAATAAATAATTTGCAAATCGTTTATCTATTCCTTTGAACTATCCCAACTAAAAATCCAACACCTGCAAAAAAATAATAACACCACATGTGTGTTGCAGTAATATGAGAATGAATAATTAAGAAATGTTTATTATTAGAATAAATGAATTGCATATTAATTTTGTCTAGTGAAACATTTATTGTGGTGCAGGACCTTAACTATTTGAATTTGGACATTTGTGGATAAGAAAATCAATGTTAATTAATTTGCTGTGAATAATTGCAGTGAGCAAGAAAGTTTTAAATCAATAAATAATTAAAATGTGGTACAAGACAGGAGTCTAACTTATTAATAAATGCCCCTTCTAGAATTTCATACTATTAAATTAGCTTTATTTACCCTCACTCTATCTCCTATATTATATCACATAGTTTTATTTAATATATATAGCTAGAGCCTAGAGGTGAGTGACCGGTTTTAATCAAGTCAAATTCAATCCCTAAAAAATAGGGATTTTTCTTATCATCAATCATATCTCTAATGACCTTTATATATTTCAAATTTCATAAACTTTATATTAAAACTTATTTCAAATTACCCTCTTAAATTATTTTAATATATATTATGCTTAAATTCAACGGCCTCATATTATACCTAAAATCGAAGTCAACAAAATGTATATTTTCAAATAAAAAAATGGTAGGGGAAAGTGATGATCTCATTTGATGATATACGATGCGAAAAAAATGACGTTGCATGGCCAATTGTTGTAATAATATACTGTACTTTAAATAATATCCCAATTATCAACTACGACTCTTTGACCCATATATTATTGTGATAAATCGACAATTTCTTTTATGTAAATTGATTTATATTCCAACAAACATCGTGGGTCAACTACAATAAATATAAATAAATAATTTAGATAATTGAATAATTAGTGGCTTTCTTTATTTTTATTTTTCTCTGGCTTTTTTTTTTTATCCATGACTTGGTCAATCGATGCTACGTGCCTACTAAGACCCAGCTCACCCACGATCCACGTGTACTCAAACATGGTGCAGTGCACCAATGAGAAAAATTATAGATTTTTTAAAAGGAAACTTATGAAAAATACTTTAAATTATTGGTCAATTATAAAAAATATCATATTATTTCTAAAGGTACAAATAAACAAAACTGTTCGTGAGCTACTCGGATTTCGACTCGATAAAAGCTCGTTCGAGTTCGTTAAGTAAAACTCGTTTATTAAACAAACCAAACTTGAGCATCATAGTATTCGACTCGTGAGCTCGTGAGCAGGCTCGTTAGCTAAAATTAGTAAGAAATATAAAATAATTACTTTTATAAAAATAATATTTTCATAATTTAAGGGTAACAATAGTGATAAATCTTTCTAATAATGAAAAATTTAAGAATTTGAACATGAATATAATATTAATTTTGGAATAGATAACTTTTTTCTTCAAAATAATAATGAAAATTTAAAATATATTCTAAATTTAGAAAGTCCGTTTAAGCTCGATTAAAGCTCGATAAAGTTCGTGAACATCAAAGTATTCGATAAAATAGCTAGAAGCTCGATTCAAAACTAAACGAGTCAAACTTGAGTACGATACTACTCGATTCGACTTGGTCCGATTACACCCCTAATTATTTCCCCTTCCCTGAATTATATCATAATATTTTATTTTATCAATTAAAAATACCCACAACTATAAAAAATAACCCAATGTTTCTCTTTTCACTGAATTATACCATAATATTTGATTTTATCTATTAAAAATACCCTCAATCGTTAATGATGTTAAAATTTTGATGAATCATAACTTAAATAATGTGTGACATTTCCTTTTCTTTGGTATATATGTGACATATATTGTATTATAATTTTAACACCGTTAGCAACGTAGGGTATTTTTAATTGACATAATCAAATATTAAGGTATAATTCAGCGATATGAAAAATTTTATGATTTATATCATAGTAGAGGGTATTTTTAGTGGGTAAGTATTTTTCTTAATTACCAATACTATAGGGAGAAGGTCTTTGGTTTGGCAGACTTAAACGATTTAGGCGGGTTTTATCCATTAATCCAAACTCAAACCCATATAATATACCCTAATTGAGAATTAACAAACCCTATTTGGGATGGGTCAACCCATTTGGGTAGGATAAAAACCGCCTAAACCGTTTAGGCCTGACTAACGCAAGTTTTTGCCTACTATAGGGTATTTTTCATAGTTTTTATTATTAAAAATATAGTGGCTTGTGATTTTATTTAGATTTGATCATATATTTATATTTCGGGATCAATTAATTAAAAGCACACTGTGCTAATGTAGACTTTATATATATTTATTAGAGTTCGACGTTACAAAACTGATTATAAATAACATTATTCTTAATTATACATTGAAAGTAAGAATTTATTAATTTAAAATTCATATTAGCCAAAGAGTCCATTAAAATTCGAACCACAACTTATTAAATTCACAAAAAATATATTCACTATTTGTAACTGGAGGTGGGGACAAGCTGGGATATGTATAACCACATTAAATTAGTATGTAATGATGTTACGACTTTGCCTACTAATGTTATTATCGAGAGTTACTTGATCATTATATTATTCTAAGTTTTGTCACAATATACTCGTCGCTGTAATATTATTAATTATTAATATGCATAGCTATATTATAATATCTTTTTCTTGAAGTTGTCAAAATTAATATATAGAATCTCATCAATCAGAAGTTAAATGCAATTTTTAGCCTGATAAAGAATGTTGTACAATTATCTTGAAGTATTTAACTATAATAATATATAAAATAAACAATTAAACATGCTATTTGATTTGCATATTTATAAAAAGTTTGATAATGATTATTTATTTTTAAAAAAAAATAATTGAAAGATGAATATACGGAAAAAAGCGACAAAAGGAAAAGAGAAAATGGCGCGTGGGCGGCGTCTTTGTGGCGCGTAAACAAATAATTCGCAATCACTCTCAGCCATTTCGGTTTCACTTTTTTCACTGCTGCGATGCGACAATTGATTACCACTAATTACATTTACACCATTGCATAACCCTAATCCTTCGTCCCTTGTTAAAATCTGTGGCGAAGCTCGTGACTGATGAGACATTCGAATGTATGAATATTCTCTCCCATAATAGCCGGTCCGAATTCCCCTTATTATACGGCCTCTACTCCTCTTAATTTAGGGTTTCAAAACATCTCCTCCTCCATCCACGCTCCATCGGAAAAATTGAAAGTTGTGATCTTCGAATTCAATTATCATGGTTGTAGGTTCTCCTTCTCTTGCGTGAAATTCTGTGTTGGTGAAGTGAGAGAAAAAGAAGTCTTGATTATTCTAGTTTTTTGCATTTCTTTTAGCGTTTGTTGGACCTTTGTTTGTGTGTTTTGTATCTTGAATTTCTTTTTTTCTAAAGAATGGAGAGTTGGGATTCTTGAATTTCGCATTTTTTTTGTGTTTTTGCAGGTTTGATTTCTTATCTGGTTAGCATTTCCAGTTTTTTCAAAAAAAAAAAAAATTTGTTTGGATTTACCAACTGAAGCTTTAGAGCTTTATTGATTGGCTCGCAATATTTTTAGATTTAATTCGCCGTCTTGTTATATGTGAGCCAAGAAATGCCACCAACGGATTATCAAGAATCCTCTCCGTCGCCGTCAAGTTTTGGTTTTTCGATCCTGAGCCGGCGTCGTGAGCAGGTCCATTCAATGGAATCCACAAACGATTCCACCAGCCAAGACGCAGAACTGGAAGCATTTCAGAGACAAGTCGCCGAAAAATTCCAAGATTTAGCTGCGGCGCCCTCCGATGAGCTTCTCTCAATTCCATGGATCCGTAAGCTCTTGGACGCATTCCTCTGCGTTCAAGAGGAATTCAGAGTGATCGTCTTCAACAACAAGAGCAATCTCAACAAGCCTCCCATGGACAGATACATCGCCGATTTCTTCGAGAGGAGCGTCAAGGCCTTGGACGTATGCAACGCTATTCGAGATGGAATCGAGCAGATCAGGCACTGGCAGAAGCAGCTGGAGATTGTTTTATGCGCCTTGGATAATCAGAGGAGCATCGGAGAAGGCCAGTTCCGCCGCGCCAAGAAGGCCCTGATCGACCTCACCATCGCAATGCTCGACGAGAGAGACTCCTCCAACGCCACGGTTTCCCACAGAAACCGATCGTTTGGGCGGCAGAACAACGCCCAGAGGGAGCCCAGATCGTTGGCCAACTTCAGGTCCCTCTCATGGAGCGTTTCAAGAACTTGGTCTGCTGCAAGGCAGCTGCAGGCGATCAGCAGCAACTTAGCTCCGCCGCGAGCTAACGAGATCGCCTCCACCAATGGACTCAACGTGGCCGTCTTCACCATGAACTACGTGCTTCTATTCGTGATGTGGGTTCTTGTCGCTGCAATCCCCTGCCAAGACCGCGGCCTCCCATCGAGCTTCCTGACCCGGCAGTTCGCGTGGTCTGCTTCGATAGTCTCTCTCTACGAGAGGATCATGGAGGAGTCCAAGAAAAGGGACAGGAGGAACTCGTGTGGGCTGATGAAGGAGATTCATGATGTCGAGAAATGCGTTCGAGTGATGAATGAATTGACAGACTCTGTGCAGTTCCCATTGACAGAGGAAAGGGAGAGGGAAGTGAAGCAGAGAGTGGTTGAAGTAGGAAAGATTTATGAAGCCATAAAAGAGGGGCTGGATCCATTGGAGCGGCTTGTTAGAGAGGTTTTCAGAAGGATTGTTCGCAGCAGGACTGAGGGTCTGGACAAGATAGGTCGAGCAAATGGTCATGAGTGAATTGTGTGTAATAACGAGAGAGTTTCAATGTTTGTATGTATAAGAAATCTCCTTGTGTTTTCACATCCCTCTATGTATGATAGATTTCTTGTGTTTCTTTTTTCTTTCACATTGTAAGCATATTTGTATATTCACACAGTTGATTTCTTTCAGGTACATAGATGGTCTTGAACAAGCTTTGATTTCATTCTTTTGTTTATGAATTTGGGCTTTAGACTTGGTCATTGAGTCTCTGAAACTTCTGCTGCATCTGCGTGAAGATTGCGGCAGCAAGAAAATGAGAGATTGATATGGTTTAGTGGTGGTTGGATTTCTGAATGTGGGGCTGTGAATTTGAAAGATGTATGCCTAACTTTGAAGCTGGACTGCCCCAACATGTCGGATATCTACACACCTCTCTCTAGTCTCATGTCATGTCATGTCGTCTCTATCTCTCTCTCTCTCATTGTAGAAGAAAATCTCAAAGTCATGACTTGCAGAGCCAACTTGTTTTACATTGTATAGATGCAGTATTTGTTTCCATAGACTAGAGATATGATGTGGCTTTAGCTAGAAGATTTATGAGTTCTCAAAAGTGTGGTTAAATCATGTTTTGCACAAGTAGGGAGACCTTAACCTTTAGGGAAAAGGCCTAATCAAGAATCCAAAATATTCATCAAATTAATCTTGAGAGCATGTTAGTGGAGGAAGAAGAAATCAATTTTATCTTTAAAGTTAGAAACACAAATAAACCTTACTATTTAACTCATGAAGCTTTTTCTTTAACTCATGAAGCTTTTTCTAATGGGAAGAATCAAATCATTATTTTTGAATTCCAATATTAAAAAAATATGTTAAAATTAAAATGAGCAAATATTATATTAAATCAGCAATTAGCATTATATTAGTTTGTCTAGAATGGTAGAAGTAGTTGTATCTCTATTCTCTATGCATCTGTTAATCCATAATGGATTCAAAGAAAAAGGAAAAGATTGGTCTAAAGAGCAAGGAACAAAGTGGGAATGATTAAAAAGTAGGAATAATGGAATATTACATATGGGGTGTAAATATAATCATAAACCTCAAAGAAAGCTACTTTAGATTCAAAACTCTGTTTCTGTGTGTCTCTCTCTCTCAGTCTAGAGCATGATGAGTAGTAGTAGCAAAACTACAGAGCTCAATGCTCTCCCAACTTCCACCACCTGCATCTGCATCTGCATTGCCACACAACACAAAAGATTACCATCATCTGCTTCACTTGTAATGCAGTGTAACAAAATCCACAACAATGGTGGAATGGATCTCACATGCATCGCATTTAATGCACGTGACCCGTGAAATACTTCATTAAATGATCAATTTTGGGACGGACCGTTTACTTGGTTTTTCATTATCAAACATTTTTTCATAATCCAAAGTCTTGAACTTGAAATTCTGACAAAGATTTTCAAGAAAACTACCTGTTTGGAGTGATGGTGTCCAGACGTCGGCAAAGGACGAATTGTAGCAGAATCAACTTCACCGGTTGGCAGAGGCACCGCAGGATTGCTGTTGATAACCGGGATGCCCTCTTTCTCCGGCGCCACCGGGCTGGCGGCGCTCACCGGTGCAGGACTCGGCGAAGCGTCGTGTCGAGGCTGAAACGCCCAAGACAATGCCGGAGATGACGCTACAAACCCTCCGGGGGTAGGAGCCGGCGTCGCAGACGGCGGTGATGCCGATGCTTGGTGGTGGGGAGGAGACAATGTCACCTTGACGGCGAGTTTTCTGCCTTCCACGCATGCTTGGTTAGAGCCATTGAAGAAGGAGAAGAAGAAGAAGCCAGCGCGTGAAGTGTGCCACTGCAACAAAATATGTCAAATTTTTAATTATAAACCAACTCGATTAACCAATCCTACAATGAGAAGGTAATGCTGATTATTTTAGGCGGTGTAACCTACGGTGTATATAGTGGAGTTGGGCTTCGACAAGATTGTGGCTTGAGAGAAGTTGCAGAGAGAGAAAGCTTCCTGGTTCTTGAAAATGTAGAGGCTGTAGTGATACTTGTGCTGGAAAACTGAGAAAAACACACACATTCATTAAAGTTAGAGACTGGTTTTGTTGCTAATTAGACAGAAGCTTTTACTGCCTAGTAACAGAAATGGGATATAAATAAAGTAGGAAAACTTACTGACAGAGTCTCCTGCTTGAAGGTGAGGATTTTTCCATTCTGAAACTCCATCAACCACAACTGTTGTAGACTGTGAGAAATGAAGTACTTGCAGATTGAATATGAAGAATAAAATGCTGGAGAATACCATGCTCTATTTTCTTGGAAAAAAAGACAATCTCTTGAATAATTTATGTGGAATGCAGCTGCTAAAATGAACTTGTAGGGTGTGAAGGTAAGAGAAATAGAAGGTGTGGGGTGAGTTGTCAGAAGTGTTGGGGTTTTGCAGAGAAAGGACATGGGAGAGTGTGCGTTAAACTGGTAATGACCGATTCTTTTCACAGTAAAAGTTGAAATGATTTTGTCGCTGGAAATGATTCTTCAAAGTAAAACAACATACATAAAGAATGGAGAGTGGGGATTTGATACTGATGATGGGTATTATCATTCTAAAATGATTCCTGTTGTGAATATCTACCTGCAGAATACACATTATTGTAATAAAAGGTCCATACACATAATTTTACAAGAATTTTTGCAGGTCAAAATTAATTTACCACAAAACAGAGACTGTATTGTCAACAACGCAATCAAACGTGAGATTTTATTAATTTACCACAAAACAGAGACTGTCGGAAACGACACTAAATCACACAAACAAAGCAAGCGAATTCTGCAGCCATTTATTGCATAAGTTTCAAGCTGCCTGAAAATTGGGTCCAACACAGTAAAATATAAACAGTAAACACACGCAAAATACGACGACTTGAAGAATGAACTTCCACTACTCTCCCCATTCATAGCATAGCATACATCTCAAGGCTCCAACATAAGACTGCCGTCACACACAACGGCGTTTCCCTTGTGGCGCATTTTCATAGTTGCCTCACCATGGCCCATCTTCCAAAAATAAAAGATTAAACAAGAAAATAAACATCACAACATATATTTTGCAGAATATATGATTTTTAAGTGAATGCAGGAGTCACAAACCTCAATATGCTTCCTTCCAAATTTCTCGGCCAACATAGTCAGAGGGGCGAGCCCTCGCGCAACCGGTGCAGTCCTCCCGCTCCATCTTTGCACCGGGATTGGAAAAGTTGATTGATTGCTATTCAGAGTCTTCATAAGCTTCTCCATCGTCAGAGAGATCATCAAAAGCTCGAACATCCAACTGATACCGTAGGATACCTCCAATTCCTCCGAAACCTCGGCAGAACTGAGATCCTTCCTGGGATTTGTTGGTGACAAACTCGAGCGTGCAACCAAAACGTCTGTACTCATTGGCAAACCATTCAAGAAGCGACATCTTTTCCTGAACCTCTAACTCAGCATTCGTAGCTTGATCACGGAAGTTACTCTGATTAGACTCCTGATCCTTGTTCAAATGCTTTATCATAATTTCACCAGTAACAGTGTTCTTCAGCGTATACCTAGCCATGTCCAGATTCTCCCACACAATGAGAGTCTCAACAGCACCCATCTCAAGAACTTTCAGTGTGTCATCAACGCCAAAAACATACTTGCCAGTGTCCTGACTGATCTCCTCGAAGTACTTCCCGATTAAACGCTTCTCTTGTATAAACTTCACATTTGACAGGATCTCAGCGGACAGCTCAATCGCCTGGTTGAACCCATTTTCCCCTCCATACGAAACATCCACCACGTTCAGGGTCTTCGCCTGCAGACGCGGATCAAACATATCGGACTGACTGAGTTCAGTCTTGAAGTCAGCTGAACCAGCCAGTATGAGTCCCGAGACATTGGGCTGGCTTGTCTGAGCATTAATGTAAAACTGGGTGGCAAGCTCAGCAGTTTTCCTAACATAGTTATGACGCTTCTCCATCCGCAGACGAGCAAATCGCAGAGCAGACTGCCCTCCTCTTCCATGTTTCTTGGGGAGGTCCACCGTAAATTTGTGAAGAACCTCCCTTGTATTCCCGCTCAATGTACCAAAGAGAGTCCCATTACCATCCATCACAATAAAGCCAAATTTATCATCGGATTCCAAAAGCTCATTCAACGCTTCAGTGTGGAATTTGTTGTCACACAGATAAAGAGATGCGTTTATCGGCCTGAACGGCTCGAAGTCGATTGTCACTTTCTTTTCCTTTCCATCATCAGTAACAATGGTTCCAGTGTAAAGAACAAGACCATTTGGAGGAACTTTGTTGTACAGTTTCAGCCGCTGTTGAGCAGATGTGATTGCGCCCAGAACAGATTGGCGATTTACTCTGCTCTTGATATTCGATGCAGTTCCAAATTCATCTCCAAGCATCTTGGTAACACGAGATACCTGATCACGAGGAGGCATGATGAGAGAAATCATGCTGGTGCCATTGCCTCGAGCTGCTTCCAGTGCCTTAATGAGCTTCTTGATTTTCCATATCTCGATGTTCTTATCAGTTTCTTGACCGTCAGACATTGTTCTCAAATTTAGAAGAAACGCCGCAGCAGAAACGTTCTGCATTGAATCATAGGAAAAACAACAGTTAAAACAAGAAAGAGCTAAAATAAATGGAAAGAATATTTTATAGAGCTCACGGCTATCACCAAACCATGTAGTATTATTTAATAAAACAAATAATTTTTTTCTGAACTCAACAATAAACAAACACAGTTGGATGTCACCGAAAGCGAGAACAACCATAAGATTCCAAATTCCAACAAACTACAGCAATCATTAGCTACAAACCTTCGAAAAAGTTCAGGGAAAAATATCACCAAAACATAATTATCGCTTCAAATTATGCATATTATTACTCAGATCCAAAACTACCAAATGATAAAGAAACAGTTTAAAACAATCACCGGAAACAGAATATCAACCGAAAGGCGAATCGAGCATTCATCCAAATAAAAAATTCGAGAAAAGAAAAGAAAAGCATACTAAACAGAAAACAAAACCGTAATACAGGAACATAACATCAAAAAATCAAAATAAACAAATAAAAACCAGTTGCATAACAGCAAGATTAAGAGAATCACCTCCGAAAACGAGAGCGAAAGCGTTACCACACGCTGCAGCAGCGGTTCCCGAAAATATATAGGGCGAAGAAAGAGAAAGGAGAAACAAGAAAAAAAACCCTAAATCAAAACGGAATCGCATCGCAAAACTGTTGCATATTTGATATTTATAAGTTTGGCAAATAATTTGCGACTTTCCAGCGTTGCCCCGCGTGAACAAACTGCCGTGCCGTAAATTGCTAGTCCACTTGAGCAATTAGATTTTTTGTTCTTTATTTTTTTTCGAAAAGAAAGATCAAATTGATTCGAAAAATAAAAAAAAAAGAAAAGACAATAGACATCGCGGAAAGTTCCCCCCAAAACGGAAAACTATTTATACAGATATTCTTAATAATTTTCTTATCCAAAGATATAAATCATACAAATGATAAGAATCTTTTTCGAATATAACTAACAAGGCTTCACCAGAATATGAGATTCATTCATATTTGATCATAGAAGCAAATAAGTTACAACAGTCTGTCATCTTCCATGAAACCCTTCTGCAACTGTTATTAAATCCTGCTAGATGAGAAAGTTTGACTGTGAGCAATTATCAGTTTGGGGTTACTTCAGGATACTACTCTTTCACTTGCAGTGAAGCTTCTATGCGTTTGATAAGTGGATCTGCACTCATCGCACCCTCCTGAAAATTAAAATGCAGATTAGGGAAAATAGTCTCAAATTATCAATCAAATCATATGGAACATGAAGCTTCAGATTTTTTTATCAGAAATAGAATATTAGTTGGCAATAATGTATGAATCAAACCAACATGAGTTATGTGCTCAAATCATGCCTACAAATCCTGCGATGAAACTTGTAGTTAGGTTGTGCCCTAATTATTGTATAATTCATTAATTCTACATTGGCACACCCCATGTGTGAAATATTTGAGCAAAGCAATCATTCACTTCTCTGCTCTAGCTAAGCACCAAACTTTGTGATATTAAGGTACAAATTTAACAAGCATTAAGTAGTGCGATTGAATCTCATTACTTACAAAGCGGTCGCATGGTTCCCCATCCTTGAACAGAATGAAAGTTGGCAATGCTTCTATTTTGTATTTGTTTGCAATGGCAGGATACTTCTCTGTATCAATTTTAACAATCTGGATCTTATCAATCATCGAAGCACCAACTTGATCCAGAATAGGAACCATAAATTGGCAAGGGCCACACCTGGAAAAGTTGAATGCATAAAGTAACTGCATCAAGCATCACCAACTGAAGTGAATAAATGCAGAACAAAGTAACTAAACTTCATACACTAGAGAGAGATTAAGGGGGGGAGGCATTCAAGAGGAAAATTGTTCATTAAGCTACGACGACATCAATTATACATTTAAATGAAAGTAAACAAATACAATGACACACCTTGGATAAAGATATACATATAAAGATGAAAGTAAACAAATATAATTGCACACCTTGGATAAAGATATACATATAAAGATGGAAGTAGAAGTAAACAAAGATAAGAGGCTATACCAAGTAGCATAGAAGTCAACCAGAACTGGCTTATCAGAATTTTCCAACAACTCCTCAAACGAAGTGAAAGACTGCTTCTTTGACGCAACCTTAGAGAGTAAAATCCAAAGTATTAGATGATGAAGTTTGCAAGTCTAGCTAGTTAAAGTGCACAAGCAAGAAGAATTTCCAATAGCTAATGGACACTAAACAATAACGTTCAGTATTCCTAATATGTACTTTTGGATCTTGTCTCCTCACAATTTCCATTTACCACACTTGGCAGCCTTTAAGAATTAGGGGAAAAAAGAAACAAGAACCAACAAATGTAGTAGAATGGGTTGGGGAAGATAGAACCTGAAACACAGTGAGCTTATAGCTCAATGCAAGAAACAAGGACAAACACAGCACAAACTTCAATCCAGAACTTGTAACTCTAAACGACATTAGCTTAGAAACTAAGCAACATGCCACTTATTTATTTCACTTATATGAACTTGTTTATTGGTCAAGGTATTATAAGCTTCTTTGTTTCTATCCCTAGAGCTCTTCATCTGAGGGATAAAAGAGACGGATAGGGCCGCAACTTTAATTACATCAAAGCATAAATTTCATCAAGATTCGGATTGAGTATACTTTGTATTATGCGCACAAACAAATGGGTGTACACATGCGTGAATCTGGCAGGAACTATCTATCCATCTGAGTATGTTATCGAGGTTATAGTCCGCAAGAACTGAAGATACAGTTCCACGCTAAAATATTCCATAGTTGGAATCCTGGACTACTAATAGGCTTCTTTCAAATCCAATGGAATCAGAATCTAGAACAAATTAACGTGCGGATTACAGACTTTTCATCGATTTCCTATTTTCTAAACAAGTCAAACAAGTGAGCGACGAAGATGTAAACATGTACGGACAAAAAGAAGTCAAAACATCACCGCGATTCAGAGCGAAGAAAAAATCGCTGCATAAGATTTGATCAGAATTTAACAACTCAGACGGAGACCAAGCTCAAAAGGTTCAACCAACTAATTTGAGTTTTGTCAAAACACAAGCACATCCACATATACATAATTACCGGCGTGAGTATTGGACGGCGGGGCTTAGATTTGAGGCAACGGTTTGAGAATCGAGAAATGCGGAGCTCAGAAGGGAACTGGAGAGACGAGAAACGAGCGAACTTGGAATTGGTAAACGGTGACGTTTCAGCAACGATATGAACTGCGGCCGTTGTGGAAATCGCCATTTCTTATGCTCTTTCTTGTTTTGCTTTGTTAAAGAGGGAGAAATGCGAATAAACAAGGAGGCAACGAATTTAGGAAATTTAAACAATAAAAATTTTATAATAATATAAAGAAAAAATAATATATTAAAAAAATGTTGTGCTGGATGAAGGTTATGATGAAGATTAAAAGAAAGCAATCGAGTTTTATACTCTGTCGGTCCTAACTAATTACTTTCATTTCTTTCTGTTAATAATTAAAGAGATAGAAATAAGAGAAATGAATAATTTATTAATATAAATGAATTACTTTTCTATTTTCTATAATTAGATTATTATATAAAACTGATAAAAATAAAAAGTAAAATTAATTTAATGGGACACAGAAAATATTATAAATACAAATAGGGATGTCAATCGGGCTGACCCATTGGGTTTCGGATTAACTCTATCGGGTTGCGGGTTATTCGGGTTGAATTTTATCGGACTAAAAATTCTTGAACCTAACCCTAATTCACCGGTTTCCGGGCTGACCCGTGGCAAGATTTACGATTTTATTTTTGTAAAGATTTTTTAAAAATATTTCCCCTAAAGCAAAATAATAAAGAAAATGATGAACCAACATAAATAAAAGATATCAAACAACAATATTTTTGTAAAAAAATAGTGATAAGTGGATAAAAAGTTATCAAATCATAGTTTGAAAAAAAAAATATCAATCCTTATATACTAACTAATTTAAGTAATAGAAATGCATTCTTCAACATATAAAATAATAAAATAGGGATTATAAAATTAAATGAAACTTTCACGCGGGTGAACATAACAATGAGAGGTTAAAGGTGCTTTAAATAAAGAAATGAGTAGGAACCCTAATTAGGAGATTGATTAGTGGAAGACAGTGAAAGAGGAAGAAATGAGGAATTTTTCGATTTGAGGGTATAGCTACTACGTCATTAGGAGAGATAGATAAAATTTTGTGTGACAGAAAATTAGGTATAGGGAATTAGGTGTATAATTAATGGATATAGTAAGATATAAATAATATTAGAAATAAAATAAAATATTATATAGATATATATATATATATATCATTAAAAATTGTCGGACCTACGGGCCGACCCGCAACCCACCGGACTCAGCCCGTTCGGGCCACCAACCCGTCGGGTTCAACCCGTTCGGGCCACCAACCCGTCGGGTTCAACCCGTTCGGTTAAAAATAATTTCGAGTTAGAATTTTTTACCATAACCCGTATTTTAGCTCACCGGTTTCGAACTGACTCATTATTTTTGGGCTTTATTGACATTCCTATACACAAACTAGGGAGTATGGGACATCAACTATTAAGCAATAGATACAATTTCGCATATACCTTTTTTTCTTTTTCTTTTTTTTTTTTTGTATAAAACTCATCAAATATTGTCGAGTGATGCTCCATATTTTTGAAGTGCCTTAAATATAAAAGCTGTATATTTCATTTATATTAAAAAATTAGGGGTTTTATTCATTGATATTATTTAAACAAAACTTTTGTTGATAATTCGGGTACTTTGTGATAAATTCTTGATGTCAAATATTTAGTTTTATCGAAATTAAATACTACCAACTTAATCTACGCGAAGAGTAGATAATTGTGGTATATTTATTTTCTCAAATCTGAGTTCCGGTAAGTGAGAAATGAGTCCACGAAGTGACACGGTTGATGAAATTATTACATGAAGTGAACATGTAATAAATGAAGTATCACATATTGATTAATCAAAGTAATTAATCTATGTTCAAATACCTTAATGGTTGAGGTGTGTAATAAACAAGTGTGCAGTGTATGTGGCATCCGGTGGCTCGTCTCGCCGCCGCCGACGCTCACCTCGTCCTGCCTCGCCTCAGCCTACAGCCTCAGTGAGGCCGCTGGCCGAGCGCCAAGCACGTGGCTATACCAGTCGACGTGGTGTACATGTTGCATGTGACGTGGCTAATGAGTCAGCCACGTGTTGCAATTTGAGTGTGGAACACATTTAGCACATGGTGAATTACATTCAAACTTGATGGAGAGACAGACTCCCCCTGGTGGAACATGTCTATAAATAGGCATGCTAGAGTTGTCCCATGTTTGCTGAACATCCGACATCAAACAACCTCACTTAGCCAAATACTGCAACATTATCCTCATATTGCTGCATCTTTTTCGTTGTTCTTCTACAACTCAGTTTCACATCCGTTCAGTTCGCCGGAGCCTTTCCGATTGCGGTGCTGCCTTGAAAAATACGAAGTTATTTTACCTTTGGGGACGATCACCGGTTAACGAGCACTACGTTGGTGAATTCGTCTTGCAGAAAGAGGGTTTCCTCAACTGGCTGATTTGCTTCTTTATTTCATTTTGTTTATTTTAATATTGTTATTTCTTTTTATTTTATTTGTTCTCGTACTAGCAGTATTTGCAGTAATACTTGTAAAAACTTGTTGTACTTTACCTGCAGTATTTTCAGTCTTGTAACATAGATCTTATATCAAACAACTTTATTGTTTAGCATTTAACAGTGAACACTTTGATTATAAAATCTTCAGCTTGCAACAATATGAGGGCATCTCAATCCATTCAACAAACCAAGATAAGAATCTTCGATCATCATCTTGAGCCGGCTATATCTAGAATGTGTTATTATTGGTATTCAGCCGAGTAAATCTTAGTCTTTATCTTCATTAATGTTGGGTGGAAATATATACCGCGCAAGCTAAAATCAGTCGTCGCTTAACAGATTATCATAACATATTATAAGGAATTATATACTATTAAGTAAAATGGTACAAATCGCTCTTAACACATGCACAACACTTTATATCATGCATTGGGGTTCAACTGAGAATGATGCTCCCTATTTCAAGTTGGTTGAATTCAACCATTGCAGCCAACTTTAGCCTCAGAATCTGCTCCCACAAAAATGAGTTTGACTTCAAGCTATATTAGGTGATAGGTGAAAGAAATGGACACCCGGGTCATGGAGCTCTACGCGACAAACCACGAACTATGGAAGGAGAACCGGTATATGCGCAAGGAGGTGAGCACCTTTAAAAGCCGTCCAATCGTCGAGGAGCCTCCCTCTACAGGTGAGAAGCAAATCGACCCTCGCAAGAACCTCGCGAGGGAATTAGACAACGTGATCGACATCGACCCTCCTCGCGGGGCGGTCACCGAGCATAATGCCTAGGGTGCAACCATCATAAGGCCGACCACTCGCTTCCCTTCCAACCAGGGGGCACGTTCGACTCGAGGAGTGAATTCAAAAAGTGCCTGTCCATGTTAGGGACACTACTGACCAAGATCTCGGGTGCTATACCCCCGGATGCAATGATCCCACAAGATAGCTACACTGACTCACCTTTCATGCCCGACGTCACCAACACGAACGTCCCGACAAAGTTCGCACCTCCGTCGTTCACATTGTACAATGGCACAACCGATCCTGAGGACCACGTGGCCCTCTACAAATAAAAGATGCTGACCACTTTAGTTCCTGCAGACATCTGCAAAGCTTGCATGTGCAAGAGCTTCGGATCCACTCTTACCGGCCATGCACTTCAATGGTTCGTCAATCTTTCCCATCATATTACTCGAATATGGTTACCTAGTTCCAGTCTCAGACTGCAATGCACGAACTGTTGTTACCCAAGATGCGGGTACACGAGCACGTTACTAGGCTCTCCACCATGGCAAGTCAAAGCAACAGTCAACCCGTGCAAGCCCCTGAACCTTCGTTAGGGTTTTGGACTCAATCAAGATCGAGATCTTGTATTCTCTGATGTCAGACAGTAGAATACATCTCACTGTGGTCCAATCAATACGCCACTGTGCGTACCAGCATATCAAGTAATCAAGACATATTACTTCTTTCCGACATGTTGCAGCCTATACCGACAGACTTATCCTCGCACGCTGTCTCGGTTGTGATAATATTTATATCTCACTAGGTCAAGTGATCATACTATCTTCTGCGATCTACAACACGCAGTATGGTCGTCCCTATCGGTAAGATAAGAGGATACCGTTATTACTTGCATGTATGTTAACAGATAGAAAAATACTTTTGAATGTATACTCATTGTAATAAATGCTTTCAGTATACAAAACCCAACTTACCACACATCGATGCTATCATCAACGATACGATAGGCCATGAGCTCCTCAATTTCATGGATGTATTCTCGGGATACAATCAGATACAAATGCATCCCGACGATCAAGAAAAGACCGCTTTCATCACCAGCCAGGGCATCTACTACTACAAGGTGGTGTCGTTCGGGATGAAGAACGCAGGCTCTACTTATCAGCGCCTAGTCAACTCTATGTTCAAGAAGAAAATTGGCAAGACTATGGAGGTCTACATTGACGACATGCTTGTCAAATCCCTAAAGTTGCGGGATCACGCGACTCATCTCGAGGATGCCTTCCAAACACTTAAGCCATACAACACGAAGTTGAACCCGACCAAGTGATCGTTCAGAGTGTCTTCTGACAAATTCCTGGGGCACATAGTAACTCAGAGGGGAATCGAAGCAGACCCGACACAACCAAATTCTATTGGCCGACGCTAAAAAAGGACGCCTCCAACCACGTCAAACGATGCGACAACTGTCAGCGCTTCGAAGCATCGACCCACAAAAGCGCGGAACCACTCCACGCATCAATAACTCCATGGCCGTTCATGACATGGGGAGTGGACTTAGTAGGCCCCTTCCCAAAGGGAACAGGGCAGAAAGACCACATCCTTATGGTGACAAACTACTTCACCAAATGGGTCGAAGGTGAAGCCTTGGGAAGAACCCGAGACCTGGATGTCATCAAATTCTTGTGAAAGCACGTACTCTACCGCTTCGGAATACCCAAAGAGATACGCACGGACAATGGTCAATAGTTCGCGAGCGACAGGATGCAAACATTTTGCAACGCCTACGGAATCAAACTCACGTTCTCCACACTTCAGTACCCCGAGGCTAATGGCCGATTGGCAGAATCAACAAACAAAATGGTGATCAACACCCTGAAGAAAAATTTAAACCCGCACGGCACAAGATAGGTAGAAGAGCTCCTAGGCGTGCTATTGTCCTACCGGACCACCCCGAGAACCCCCACTTGCGCAACTCATTTTTCGTTGGCATATGAGATCGAAGCAGTTGCGCCCGTAGAGATTATCGCCTGCAGCCCAAGGGTGGAACGCTCTAATGAACAAACTAATATTGAACATCTTCAGTCCAACTTGGAGTTCATAGATGAGATAAGAAATGATGTCGCAACAAAAACTTCCCAGCGACGAAGACTAGTCGGGAGGTTCTACAACAAAAAACTCAAGCTCAGAAGCTTTCAGGAAGAAGACCTGGTCTTAAGAAGAGTATTCCAAAACACAAAGGAATCCGGCGCGGAAAAGCTAGCCCTTAATTGGAAAGGTCCCTACAAAGTCGCTAAGGTAATAGGGCACGGGGCTTACCGGCTCGAGACCACGGAAGGAAGAGAAGTACAAAATAGTTGGAACATCAAACATCAAAAAAAGTACTATTATTAGTACATAGATACGCTTACTCTATCCTACCTTTTTATTTTTTTTCGATTTAAGATTATCTCATCTAAATCATTACTAACTTGAACGTTGGAGGGGTGATGCCTAGGCATCGCCCACCCTGACCCATGTCTGCCTACCTTGCAGTCCAAGTACAGAGCTCGACACCGAGGCTCACAATTGCCCGATATCGAGCCCTCAATGTGGTCGACACCAACCCCCTAAAGTGATCGACGTCGAAGATCCAAGATCGAATTGATTTGCAGAAACACTCCACACGCGCGCAATATGTAAGATCATTGGAGAATCACGATATAAAAGGCATCCAAGGTAGAAAGGAAAACATTCAGGCAATAAAGGGAACATTCAAACCGAAGAATAAAAGATGGATTGAAAGACAAAAGAGACATTCGATTCAAAGAGAGCATTCGAAAATAAAGCGCAAGCAGTATTTAAGTACGAGTTTAAAGCGGAAAGTATACAACAATGTTGTAATATCCCGTATTTTAATTAAGCAAATTAAAGTTTAATTTATTAAATAAAGGATTTTTAAATTTTACGAATATTTTATTTATTCATTTTTGAGAAACAATTAAACGCCCGTTGAGATTTAGGAATCCAAATTTTGATATCTTTATATCATTAGAATCGTTTCGAGAAAACGAGAGCGACCGTAAAGTCACAATTTTATAAATATTGGACGAGTGCATAGAGAAATAAATTGGAATATTAATAAATGTGATAAAATTCACAATTTGCACTCGGGGAGTCCGATTATAAAATTGAGCTAGGGAATGCTTGGAAATATTATATGAAAGCATAGGAAATTGTCGGAATAGTTTTCCGAGGTCCGTATAATTTTTAATTAAATATTGGATTAAATGGGAAATGAAATAATTTTTATCTCCAAAAATAATGAAATTTTAAGGGCAAGACGGGCTCACCGAGAGGAGCATTTCCATATAATTTATTGAGTTTTCCAAACTCGTTAAGATGAGTTATCGGAGGAAATTGCACTCAAATTGAGTGGGGGAAAACATTTTATTTCATTCCTTCTTCATGAAGGAAAATGACGCAGCCACTGGAATTTTTCACGTGAAGTTGGTAGGGTTCATGGAGGAGATTGGAAGGATAAGGAGGTGTGGCAGAAGATAGGACGGTGTAGGGTGGCGATAGGGCGGTGGTAGGCGGTGGAAGGGCGGTGCGGCAGAGAAGAGAAGAGAGGCGAGAGAGTGAGGTGGAAATTGGAGGAATTGATTGAGACGATTTCCAACCTCTATATATATAGATCTTCCGCCTTCATCTTCAATCATCCTCATCTCGTTCATTCTCTTCTTCATGTGATAGCAGTCGGAGAGTGAGATAGAAAGGCAGACGCGAGAGAGAGAGAAGAGCGAGCAGCAGAAAATAAGGAAAGAAAACCCCATCCCCGCAGCGCGACCACGCCCTGTAATTACCCTTTTCCGGCTGCCACGAGCCACCACCGGAGAAACCATCACCACCTACTTGTTCCTTGTTCTTCAAGGTTTCCGGAAAGCACACCCACGTTTCAAGAGGTGAAGAGACGAGAAAGTTATGAGCTGAGAAAACCCCATCGCCAGTTTTCACCTCCAGCGACGTCTATGTCGACGCGTTTTTCGGCCAGCACAGATGGAGGCAGGGCACGAAACTATAACCGATCAATTCCTTATTCTTCAAGGATTCCGGGAAGCTATCGCACGCCCCGTGAGGTTGAGTATCGAGTGAGATACGGCTGTGTTACAAAGGCTGTTGAAGTGCCGCTGCCATAAAAACTGCTTCCAGCCCCCATCTTCATTCGCGTTTTTCAGGAAGATAGGACGAGAATCAGCTGATGACTTCTAAATACCAAAGCAAGATCGTGCTTCAAGGTTTCCACGGCCACCGGAATCACTCAGATTCAATAAGTATCGAGGGAGATACAGTGGCATTTACAGGCCCTGCTGGTAAGTTTTTCAGATACCGTAACCTCCGTCGGAACTTCGTGTAAACGTTGATGGATCCACGTTTGAGCTGTATATTATTGTTCCTTGTGTTGTAGGGAGTTGATTGAGTGCCTGCACCGCCTTTTTAGTCGAGGAAATTTGACGGTTCTTCGGAGGAGAAGTGAAGTCGGTGAGTTTCGTATGTGATTTTTCCTTCGGTTGTTTTGTGGTGTTTTTCTTGAGTTTGAAGCTTGTTTCATATTCTTAGATGTTTTAGGAACTTGTTAGATGATTGTTTGGGTGTTGGTTGTGTTCGGAATAGATAGAAATGAGAGTTACAGGTCCGAGTCGCGAACTCGCCAAAGAAGGTGAAGTATATCGACCTACAGGAGGTCGATATACTGTGTGTTCCAGGTCGATATAGCCAGGCAGATTTGGGAAATTATATTTTCTTAACCTGTTTTGATCCGTTTCGAGTTATTTTCGATTCATGAGTTTAATACATGATTATATAAGCATGTTTAGGACCTGAATACATGTTGGTTTATGAAACTCAAGGTCGGGAGTTGATTGATTTGGATTGAAGTTGAGTCGAAACATGTTAGTGTTGGAATTTAATTGCGAGATTGAGTTGTATGAAGTATGTGGTTGAAGTTTATCGAACTAGATCGTCTGTCCTAGTTTATCCATCCTAATTAGTTGTGTACTATATTATTGAAGGTGAAAAATAAGGAGGAAGCTCGATTGCTCAATTAACCATCTAATTGCTAAAGCTTAACACCAGGTGGGAATTATTTTCGTACAAAATAAAAATGCTTTTCGTTTTCCAAATGAGTATAAAAATGATTTTGTTTTAAATTGATTGCTATGCATAAATGTTTTATGTTGCATATCTGTTCCTCTGATTGATTCCTATCAACAGAGAGATTGATTATGAGATGAGAACCAAGCCCTACGGGTGCTTGAGCTAGTCTTACTAATCTGAGAAGAATATTATGTTATGAATTATGAGGTTGTGCAGTTGACGTACTGAGACCTTGGAGAGATAAGGATCTGTGTGAATTTATGAAAATCGATCGTGTCTCAACGCTGTGTGTTACTGAGACCTTGTGCACATTTAATGACAGTGGGTAGAGTGGTTCGCCCATTCCCAGCTGATCATTGTAACTAGGAGGTGGGCCAGCTTCCAGTTACGAAACATTAAATAGATATGTTAACATGTTAGTTAGCCGGCAAATAAAATGTTTTGGATAACGCGGCTTCTTTCAACAAAATCCCGTGTTTATCTGTGTGTGTTGCATAGCATTCATACTTAAACTGTACTTTTCGGGCATATTTCCATTGGGTACATTCGTACTCAGCCCCTCGTATTATTTCTAAAATGCGCAGGTTGAAGAGCAGGGATGGAAGGGGAAGGTGTAAAGACGAGGATGGATTTGTAAAATTTTGAAAGATCATGTGTTATGCATCGCCATATGCATAACACCACCACGTTTGCACCCACTGCTTCACGCTCTGAAATACTTTTCCTTCCCTTTTGCTAAATCTTTTAAAGAATCCGTTGTTTAACTATCTTTGCTTTGGTTATCAAACTTTTACGTACGTGAATGTTAATTTCAAGTTATTTTACGTGTTTATTTTAAATCTTCCGCTGTTTTTAAATTATTATTGATTGAAAATTTATCAACCACAACTGTAACGCGCCTCGAATTTGGGAAGGCTTATTGGGGGCGTTACAAATGTATTTTTGCAAGAGATGGAAGCGTATGAACTAATAAGGCAATCACATCCTCCTCTGCCTTCTTCTTGGACTCGTCCTCTGCATTCTTCATCAGAACCTCCTCCTTAATATTTTTCAAAGCCTCCTCAGTCACCTGGGGCTCGAGCCGCCTATTGATAAGCTCGTATTTCTACTCACTTATCGCATTGTTTTTTTATCTTTTATGAGTTTTTGTCTATTTTATTGAATAAATTGAGCATGAGTACGTAGTAGAAGGTATTATACTTGTGGTGGATAATTATGCAGGAAAAAGTGATGGAAAATAGAAGAATTGGTCAAGAGATGAGGAAATCCGCCAAGGAGAGCATTCTGTTTCGACCGAGATGAAGATTATCCCCCCGAGGTGCAGAAACACGGCCCGGCCATGGCAGAGTTGATCTCGGCCGGGACGCGCATGTCTGAAGTCCAATTTCGCACGTTTTGAAGATTTAAAAGGAGGAAGTTACCAAGTGAAGATATGGACGAATTTTGAAGTCAGCATACCATCCAAGACCTCAACCCTACCACTATATAAACTCTTAAATAGCTCAGAATTAGGGTTGTTGTTAGTTCCCTGCTTTTACACATTATTCTATCTTTACTTTAATTTTCTGTTTTCACTTTAAGTTTTTCAAATTCCTCTTTAGTTTTTGTTAAAACCTTTACTTTTTAATGCAATCTTTAATTTTTCCTGCAATGTTTATTTTCAATATGTTAGGCTAGAACCCTAAACAAGTTCTATGGTTTCTCCATCTGTGATGCATGTTTAGATTCAATAATTCAAACACTTTAAATTGGTTTAAATACTATGTTTGATTTTAAGTCTATTCTCATCGAAGGATCGAGAGATGAAGATTGAGGTAGGTTTCAATTATTAATCAAATGACCGAGAGATGAAGGTTAGTAATAGGAAGTTAGGATTTAATATTTTTGATTATCTGTCCGACCAAGAAGATTTCAATTTAGGATTAATCTGAATTTTTATGAAATTAATTAACTGGTATTCTTGAGACCGAGATGAGATAATCACTAGGTGATAATTTAGAATTTTATTGCCCGACAAAGGAATTGAGGCCACACTAACAGATTTTCCACCAAAATATATTTTCTGGGTTTGAATATTTATTTTTTGCATGTTGATCAGATTGACAGATTTCCCTAGAATTTGTGCTTTTTAATATTTGAATTTTATATCTTTAATTATTTGTCTTGAAAAAATCCAAAACCCTTAAAATTGATTTGCCCAAACAAAGGTTTTGAAAACTACATTCAGTACATAATTTTTCCTCGTTGCACTATCCCTGTGGGTTCGACAACATCTGGGTTATTATAAATTTATTTACTATGTGCTATAATCTGTATGCAGGATTTTGTATCGATCACCTATCCTCTCTGATGGGCTCTTCCTCAGCATTCTTTTGCTCAGCTTCGCACTCCTCGGAATCGACACGAGCTGGAATCGGAGGACGCGTGATGTTGTCAAGGTCTAAGTCCGGGCAATGCCAACTGACCATGGCACATATGATACTTGTGACCATGTCCACCAACAAATCCAACCTATACAAAGATTAAAATATTAATGATTGAAAAATTAACTATAGTTTTCATTTGTGATTAATTACTTTATAAATTATGACAAAATCTTGGAAAAAAAATTTATTTTCTATCATTAATTTTTTTTAAGATAAATAGTATAAATTAAATAAATATATATTCCAAGCAAAACATGTGGGTTAAAAGTATATTCGCAATCACACACAACCCTTATTTATAAATGTAATCAATAGCTATAATTTATTCAGCCTAATTTTACTTTAATAACTCCAATTAATTTTATAGACTATTCTTCGGAAATCTATATCGATTTTATAGAACTTTATAGTTTTCCCTAAAACTTAATCCTAAAAAGTAGGGTGTGCAATTTTGAGTTTAAATTTATAAAGATAAAAACATAAATAATTAAAGTCCAAACATATTTGTCCAAATTAAGTTTATAATTTAATATTTTAAAAACTATATAATTTTAATAACTATTTGGATTTCATATTAAACTTTATAATTCTCACTTATTAATTTCAAGACAGTATGAAATATTTTAATAATAATAAGATAGAATATGTAAATATTGGTAATTTTTAAAAAAATATTAACATTGATAATTTTTGGAAGAAAAATATTAAAAATAGTATATAAATTAAGGAAAATTGTCGATTGAGGACCTGAAAAATGATTTATTAATTTGGGATCGGAAAAATCAAACAATTTTCAATCAATGATCTGATATTAAGGTCTTGTATTGAGAATTGTATCATCTTTCGGGTCCTAAATTAAGAATTTTTGCGATCTTTGAGATCTTGTCCTGAATTGAGAATTTTTGCGGTATTTGAGATCTTGAATTAAGAATTAATTTTTCAGATCTTGAATCGATAATTAAACTTTTTTTTGTGTCCTAAATTGATAAAATTCCATGAATTAAACTTCTTTAAGTTTAATACTCTTTCCATCCCGAATAAATTGTCCACGTTTCGTTTTTCGTCTATCTCACAATATTAGTCCACTTTTATACCTATTATCGTGTCCGATCAAATATGGACAATTGACCGGGATGGAGGGAGTATATTATTAGACAACTTTTGCCTCGATTTGAGCTCTGTGTTTCCAGTATGGGTGTGCACGGTTTGGCCGAAACCGGTCAAACTAAATTAATTTGGTCGGTTTGGCTAGTTTGAGAAAAATAATTGGCCGGGTTGGTTTGAAAAATCTCAAACCGGTGATTTGATTTGGCCGACGGATTGAAGGATGAAATCGGTCGTATAAATAATATAATTTTAAATACAATAATGATAATAAAATATTACTTGATAGAAAGCTAAAATATCAATTATATTGATATATTATATATGTCTGATGCTTATATTCTTTCGAATTGCAACATTATAAATCAATTTATATTTCATTATTTATTGCAAATATAACATTATTTATTTATTACGTATGTCCTATTTATAATTAATGACAAGCAAGATATATTTATATTAATTTTATTTTGTGTATATTCTTTTTATTAATATTAAATAATGAAATTGATATACAAATTCTATTGTTTGCAATATTATTAGTTGAATAATCTTCAAATCGTTTAAACCGGTCGAACCATATTAAAACGGTTTGGTTCGACCGGTTTGATTTAAAATAATTATTTAACTGGTTTAGTTTGTAAAAATTTCAAATTGTACTTATTAGTTTGGTCCGTACTTTCCCCATAAATCGGTCAAACCAGACCATGCAC
Source organism: Plectranthus barbatus (assembly GCA_026898455.1). Taxonomy (NCBI): domain Eukaryota; kingdom Viridiplantae; phylum Streptophyta; class Magnoliopsida; order Lamiales; family Lamiaceae; genus Plectranthus; species Plectranthus barbatus. The sequence continues at coordinate 42,037 of JAPKLW010001991.1, forward strand.
ACCCCTAATTTCCTGTGAAAGCCAAAGGCTTCTCGAACCTTCTTTCATCCGGTGTAAATCCTGCATTCTCGTCCAATTCCAACAAGACTCGTTATAGGTAAACCTTCCCTGTTCGTCAGTTCTAACACCGAAGCCAAGCATCCCAAATTCAGTAGCATATATAATCGGCAAATTACAAATATTGCAGTCCAAAACCCTAGGTACTCACACACTATCATCATCACGTAGACTTGTTTGTAGATACGTAAATTTGTATGTGGAGTAATAATAACTTAATAAGGACACATGTTTTGGTGGAGGGATCTTGATATTCGCATGGAAAGGGAATGATTGAGCCGATCGATCTCGATGTACGCGTGATTAATTGAAGTTATCTTTGAGTCAATGGCGTCGTCGGAGCTAATGGCTTCTTCGGCATCGCGTGATTCCGATCTCAAGCGTGAGCTCTCTGCGTGTGCTACTACATCTTCCACTGCTGATTTTCTTAGCATTGATAGCGGCAGCAATGCTCGCGACGATTTTGCCTCCGGTTCTGTGATGGCTGGCAGATTTTTGAGTAATGCTTTTGTTAAAAGAAGTTCGGTTCCGGATCAGAGTCATCGGCCGGTTGTTGAGGTGGAGAGTAGCTCGAGTACGCCGTTGAATACGGAGATCACGCTTTTAGATGCGGCTGGGGCGGTTACTCCGATTAGCGATAGAGAAAGTCAACCGCCGAGGATGGCTAGGAGAACGGTGGATGATGTGTGGAGGGAGATTGTGGCAGGGAAGAAGAGTCAGAAGCAGCCGAAGGAGGAGATGATGACTCTGGAGGACTTTTTGGCGAAAGCTGGTGCAGAGGAGGAGGAAGCGACGCAGAGTATTGTGGAGGTGAAGGAGGAGGGGTTGAGTGGAGGGATGTACAATTACCAGAGTGGTTCTGGTGTAATTGAAGCAGGAATGGCGGTGGGGTATGATGTTGGGAGTGTGGGGAGAGGGAGAGGGAGGAGAAGTATGAGTTTGTTGGAACCGTTAGATAAGGTGCAGCAGCAGAGGCAAAAAAGGATGATTAAGAATAGGGAGTCTGCTGCAAGGTCTAGAGAGCGTAAGCAGGTGGGAATCCTGTTGTGAGTGAGTGATCTACCTTTTGCCTGCTTTCTGATGATTCTGGTTTTTTCTTTTCGTGATCTTATTAGGCGTATCAAGTGGAGTTGGAGTCCATGGCGGTGAGGCTAGAGGAAGAAAACGAGGAGTTGTTAAAAGAGAAGGTTAATGCATTTTATTTTTCAAGTGTTTACTGTGTAATTCCTATTCTCCTATTTCACGTGAATTCTGTGGAAATTATTTTTAGTTTTCTTCAGGCCACTGACTGTATTGAATTAGATTGATTGAAAGTTAGATGATTCTAGTCTAGTTCTGCTATATATGTCAAGAGTTCGATCAAACTCAGTTACTGTTGATTTTTATGGTTGGTTGTGTATTGAATGTTTTTCACATGTTAGGAATTAAGGAGTTTTGAATATCTGACATGCTCTATGAATTAAGGTGGATGGTGTAAGGAGTTATCTTTGTGATTTCTTCTGATGCAGCATTTTGCAAATTGCACATTATTATTCATATACACGGCAATAAAAAATAGATGGTTATGTCCATATAGGAATGTCCATGTGATTATTATCGAATGTAAGGAGTTATCTCTGTGATTGGTTCTTTCGTCGCAGTGGTGTTTTAGCCATCATTCTTATATTCAAGAGTAGGATTCCATGGATGTGGTTCTGTCATCAATATATAGTTATGCTGTTGAGTAGTGTTATGAAGAATTTGTGGTCTGTTAGTCTTTTATGAAAATGGGTTTTGATAAATACAGAGTGCTAATAAAGGTATTCTGGATGTATTGTTCCATACAGTTGACTAGGTTGATTTTCAGTGGACATAGTTAAGTTTCCCTTGCTTTTCTTAAGGTAAATGCAATTTGGTATGCAATTTTCAGTGGACATAGTTAAGTCTTACCCAACCTGTGCTGTGTGGCTGGCTGTTCCCATTTTAGGCATGTCCCTCACGAACAAGGCCTGCGTATTGTGCTGGTAAAAGTTAAAGCCTATTCCTGCCTCCTGGAAATCAAGACTTTGTTCTTTCGTTTTGTCCTAACTAAGATGGTCTATTTTCCTTTTATATTCCTCTTAAAACTTTATTCCACTTTCCTAGTAAATTATGTATTAAAATTTCTTTTTTTTTTCTTTAACGCACCTCTTGTCAAATCATTTTTAAAATTGACAAGGGTGCATTGGAAAAAATATATGCATGTACTTATACTTGAGTTATAGTTGAAGGCATTTCCTTAATTTTTGCAGAAGGGGATTGGGATTTTATTTTTGGGTCTGAGTAAGTACAATACGAACTGAAGACTATTAGAACTTATTTGGCGTGTCTATGATTTTCTGTAACTGGTAATGTTGATATTAATGCATTTGCAATCCATATCATTGGGTAAAATGTATATCCAACTCTCCTTTCCTCGTACTCACACACTCACGCACACGTGAGAGAGAGAGATTTTGATAACATGTTTGAACTTATGTGATAAAGCATCAATTTGGGTCTTTAAACTGTAGGAAATTTGAATGACTTTGTATTTTTTTAAGAAAACAATAATTATAGTTTTTGGAGAGTTACTGTAAGTGTAAAGGCTTGCGCCTCTGGGGGTTCTGTTTCTTCCTTGTGAGTATACTCACTATACTTACTGTCTGAATTGTGTTCTAACTCATGACATCTTTAATCACTTGGTTAATACTTTTATCTTTTATTTACATGAGGAAAGAACTTGCTTCAATCTTCTAGTAGATCTCCACTTCAGTCCCCCTATTTGCTGATCTATATTAAAAGTTTTGGTGGCGACTAGATGTCATTTCTAATTTGGCTGCATTGCATATTTCTCAGCTTAATGCTGATTGCATTGGCAGCTGGATGAATAAAGCCTCCATATTTTCTCTTTTGTAATCATATACCTCTGTCCAAACATTTTAATGCATGATTGATTTATTATTACATGTATAAGACTACGAGGGTTAGGGTGTCTCTTGGTCATTCGTAAAATGAATTCACTAACTTGACTCAAGCCATTTGAGATATATGCAAACTGTTATGAGCTTCTTAGTGCTTACTGGAAAGCTAAATTATCTTATACTTACTTTATTTGCTAAATGCTGCAACTTTCTATATCATGTATCCAAATTTCTTTCTGTTTTCTTTGGGCCAGATGTTGCTGTTATTATAGACATACTTCAGTGTTGGAATAGTGTAGGATTGATTGATGTGAAGTTTTCTGTCCTTAATAGATGGTTTGGCAACTATTATTGTTTTATATTCCCTTAACTATACTGTATATCTGCATACTTGATCTTCAGCCGTGTAGCTATACTGTCTAAGAACTTGATTCGTGACATTTTGTAGTTATTTTGTCTGGAGATTGTTCTTTTATGTTTACTTCTTTCCTAGTCTCACAAATAGAATGCTCACGCCATCTTGAATTACAGGCCGAGCGGACAAAGAAGAGGCTTAAGCAGGTATTCACTTTCATCTATGTATAGTTTTATCAGCGAACAACCACTCCAATGAATGAATAGCATTTTAACCTACCCCTTTATAGGTAGTGGTTATAGAGTTTAGTATGGCAACATAGCAGCATAGTAT
>JAPKLW010001991.1:54292-76593 GCA_026898455.1 Plectranthus barbatus
TTTTAAATTAGTTAGAGCCAGAACTTTGTCGAAGATAATTTGAAATTAGGATCTGTATTTTGATTTCGGGCAATGGATCCTCTGTTGTGCTCCAAAACACAGCACCAGCTGCTGTGTATTAAAACGAGGCTGTTTTCACTAAATTTGCATTTTTTTAATTTTTTTTAAAACGTGGGTTCAGCTATGCGACTTCTTTAAATATTTTTTTAAACGTGGGCTCAGTTGTTTGACTTTTTTTTTTTTTTAACTTCACTTCCAACTATGTGCCTATGCATGTTTTTTTAATTTTTTTTTAAAATGTTTTCTGAATTGTGCGACACATCTTTTTGCCAAAATTGTTTCTTCTATTTTTGTTCTCTTAAAACATGAAACAAAATATTTCAAGAAACTCAAAAGCCTCCACCATTTCACGGTATTTTTTTTCCAGTTTCTATCATATTTTTTCAGAATTTCAATTAGCATTATTTCGTGAGTTTTGTGTTATCGGTGAAAAGGTGAAGTATGTTTGTTTGATTCTGCAGATTTCATAAGTTTTATTTGTTTCTTTGCAATTTTTAAGTATATACCTCTTTGAAACTGCTTATGGGTTACATCTTTTGGGTGTCTTTGTTATCATATTTTTGTGTTGATGCAAGATGATACAGGGTGTAATATTATCTTGACTTAACAACTATTTTATTCATACTTGTTATTCATTCATATTTTCTGTAAGTGTGGGAATGAGACTAGTGCTGAATATATTTGTATTATTCTTTCGTCATTTCTGAGATGTTTTCATATTATGAAGCTTTATATCTATGTTTTAATTTGAAGATGATATGTACCTTGATGGAGATTTCCTGCTATCTATGAAGCTTTATATTCTTGTTATTATAATTTTTTTTATCAAAAAAAGTTTTATATTTCCTGTTGATGCACGAAATTTCGTAAGACTGAATACTTGAAAAGAATGGAGCATTTTCATTAAGAACAATGAAGAGTGTTGGTGAAGTCGACAAAAGAGACCCCTCTTCTCATTCTCTTTTCTTATATTTATAACATTCGTTACATTAAATGCGTATAATGACGTCTAATAATGGGTTCGGTAACGGTCATGATAATAAATGACTGACTCTTCATCGTCCAAGAGGAAACGACAGCACCCGTTGCAGTCCCCATCGAAGATCAACCCTTGTTCATCGAACTAGGTTGTAAGCTTCCGTCGAACGGACTCTTGTTCGTCGAACCGACTGGAGCATGTTCGTCGAACTTGTCAACCGAGCTCTCCAGGAGGCTTGAAAATAGGAGTTCAGTTCAGAATGCTCAAAGGCCGATATTTCGAGGCTCAACATTTCCTATTTTTTATTTCTTGTATTTGATGTCTTAGGTGTTATCAATGGATTTTACTTCAAATGTTGAATTCAAGCCGATGATCGGTATGGAGTTTGATAGTTTAGATGATGTTTGGAGATTTTTGGTTCAATATGGAGGAAATTTGGGTTTCGGAGTGAGAAAGCATTATTGTAACAGAAATAAGAAGAGTGGTCTTATAACATCATACAAATATGTTTGTTGCAAAGAGGGTGTTCGAACAGGAGACAAAAGAGATTCTTTGACTATGAATCCTCGACTTGAGACTAGGACAAACTGTAAAGTAAGATTGGGAGTCACCTATGTGAATGGGAAGTATAAAGTCAATGAGTTTATCGAAGAATATAATCACCCTATACATCTCACTGAGACAATAAATATGTTGTCTTTCCAACATGAAGTTACGAAAATTCAGGCACATGAGATTGATCTGGCAGAGGATGCGGGACTCAAACAAAAATAAAATTATAATTTGATGATAAGACAGACAGGGTGAATAGATAGCCTTGGTTACATAATGTTAGATGCTAAATATTATATTCGATCCAAGAGACAGAGGAGTATGATATATGGGGAAGTTGGCTGCTTAATGGGGTACTTTCAACAACAACTATCCAAGAATCCTTCCTTCTATCATGCTAATCAAATGGATATGGAAGAACATATTACTAATGTTTTTTGGGCTGATGCAAGAATGTTGATCGACTATGAGTATTTTGGTGATGTTGTACATTGGATACAACGTATTGTACCAATCATGCCCACAGACCATTGGCTATCTTCTCTGGTTTTAATCATCACAAAACAACTGTGATTTTTGGTGCTGCGCTTTTGTATGATGAGACTGCAGCATCATTCAAGTGGTTATTTGACACATTTTTGGAGGCACACAAGCAGAAAAAACCTTTTACGGTCTTCACTGACCAAGATCAAGCTATGGCTAATGCATTGCATGAGGTGATGCCTGAAACATTCCATGGATTATGCACATGACATTTAATGCAAAATGGCATCAAGCACCTAGGGAACTTGATGAAAGAAGGATCATGTTTCTTGACAGATTTTAAGAAGTGTATGTATAGCTTTGATGATAAAGTCCACTTTGAAGAGGCATGGAAGATTTTGTTGGCACAATATAATCTTCAGGACAACAAATGGTTGAAGCATACTTATGCTATAAAGGAGAAATGGGCAATTTGCTACATGAAGAAAGCTTTCACACTAGGTATAAGAAGCACACAACTCAGTGAGAGCATCAATTCTGATGTCAAGAATTGTACGAAGCCTAACTTAAACATCACACAATTCTTCAGGAGCTTTGAGAGTTTTCTAGGTTATTGGATTCTAAACCAGTCATCGATCAATTTCGACTTTTTGATGTTTTCGATTTGCTTTCTGAAAATTTATTTGCATTTATCACTATTTTCCATTATTAACCTAGATTATAATTCCATTTCCGTCGGTGGATTCTAATTTTATGATGTGTGTGTTTGTTATAAATCTGTTTGAAGCTTCCTGAATGATGTTCGGAATGATTTTAGTTCCTTTATGTTTGAGAATTTACTTGAACATCAAAATAGTACGGGAGATGTATGTACATTAAAAGAATGCTAGTTTTTGCAGGCATTGGCTGCATTTATCTTGTTTTGTTTTCATTCATAATAAAATGGGTTTTGAGTGCCAGCTGTAGGTGATCTAGAAGATTAAGTTATCAGGATGATTTCCTGCATCTTTTCTGCTTATTTTTATTTATTTTTCTTAGTCTCTCAATCTTTAGTATAAATAGAAAGACTGAAGATAGTGAGATGAATTGAAGTATGTGTTGTACTTTGATCCAGACTTCTTTTATCAATGCACACTATGAGAATTAATATTATGACCCTGTTTTGATTTATTTATGTGTACTCTTATTTATTTGACCGTGTGTTAATTTGGTCTTATTAATGTTTCAGGCGGTTCCTTGTAATTTTAAAGCTGTCAAAGAAGTTATAGAAAAGAGTCTGGGAAGGATTTGTCAGGTATGTAAGATTAATTGACTTAAATTGTTTAAATTACTGGCTAAATTATAGTAGCCATTTGGGAATCTCAGTTTTCCTACTTATAGGAAAAGAAATACTCCCTCCGTCCCACTTTAATAGTCTCATTTTCCATTTTCGTGCGTCCCACTTTAATAGTCCTGTTTCTAAAAAGGGTAACTTTTTCACACTCAACAATAAAATATTAATTTTACTCAACTCATTATACACTCATATGTCTTGGTTATTGTGCCAAAAGCAAATGAGACTATTAATCTGGGACGAAGGGAGTACTAGACATATTTCAAAACTTGTTGTACCTGTTTCTTCTTCTTTGTCTATCCTTGGTAAACATCTAAATCAAAGCATATCAGGAAACGTAGATATCCAGTTGCTCAACTTAATGTAACTAAGTTTCATTTACCCAAATAATTAAGTGTTATTTTCCAATGTAGAATGTTTTTTTACTTCCTTGGTGTCATAGAACACATTTATGTCCAGTTGTGGATTTTTGAATGGAGAATGACTTAACTTGTTGACACTTGGATCCATGGATCTCAGATTTCTCTCGTCTGATGTGCAACCAGTTGTTGCTCCTTCAATTGCTCAGGTACACCGTGGTGTCTTGAAGGACCATCAGGAAGTAGCAGTCAAGGTTAATCCACGAAACTATATTTGTATTGTATGATGAAATAGTCCTCCTGTTTGACAACCATGTCTTGACATCTATTGATAATTCAGTGTGCAATGGTAGCTTGACTCTATTGAAGATTTTAATATTAATGAATTGATCCTATTGTTACATTTGAAAATGGGTTGCCTAGTTACATTTGAAAATGGGTTTAAAAAGGCGCGCCCGATGGTGAGTCGTGCCTCGAAACAGGCTGGCCCGCCCCAAGATGTCTGATGCACGCAGGGTCTGTGAGGCGCGACGGTGGCGCCCGAGGCGATGATGCCATCTCCTCGAGGATTTAGCCTATTTAGATTTTTTTTATTACTCCCTCCGTCCGATTGAAGTAGTCCCATTTTTCATTTTTGTTTGTCCCATAAATTAGTTTCATTTTCCTAAAATGGCAAATTTTTTCACACTCATCAATAAAATATTAATTCCACTACACTCACAACCCTTAATCTCCGTGCCGAAAAAAAATGGGACTACTCTAATGGAACGGTGGGAGTATTATTTAAAAGAAAAGCCTAATTATTTATCTTATCCTATTGACGTTCGAAAGAAAGAAACCCAAACAGAAAAAAATAAAAAACCGCACGCTGAGTCGCTGAAGCCGACCCACGCCGCCGGCCGCTCCTTTCCGCCACTGCCGCCCGTCAGTCCCTGCGCGCCACCGCCGCCCGTCAGTCCCTGCGCGCCACCGCCGCCCGTCAGCCCCTGCGCGCCACCGCCGCCGGCCATCCTGCGCGTCGCCGTCACTCAGCCCTGCAACAGCTGTTAAGGTTTTTTTTTTTTTTTTCTTTTTTATGCTGTCGACTTCCTTCCTTTCCCTCACAATTCCGGCCGGCCCTGCTTCTCAGATACCCGCCGCTGCCCAAATCCACCGCCGGCGCCGCTGCCCAGAAGCCCCAGCCCTGCCCCTGCAGCTCTTGTTAGTACTTAGTTTTTTTTTCCCCTCTACTTGTTTATTTTTTTTGCTGAAGATTGCAGCTTTTTTAACTCATATTAGTCCTATATAGGTATTGGATCTGGTGATAAAAATTCATTCCGTGTGATAAAATGAATAAAATGATAAAGCCGCTTGATTAACTTTACAATGATATTATGCTTGATTGTGTTTTAGTTGTTGCTTAATTACAATGTTTTATTTCAGTTGTTGCTTGATCATTTATTGCTTGATTGCATTTTAAATGTTGCTTGATTAGATATCAATCATTGATTTAATTAAATGTAATGGATGAGATTCATTCTTATTTTTAATATACTTATTTATTATCATATGATCCCTCTAATAAATTATATATACATATAATTTATGTATTTTTTTAAGCGGGTCCTTGAGGCGCCCGCCTCGACCTGAGTCGCCTCACGCCTCGCGACTCGCACCCTTGTCGCCTCACCTCGTCTCACGCCTTTTAAAACCCAGTTTGAAATATATTTTACCTTAAAACACCTTATGAAAGTGATCAGTACCCCATCATGACGAAATACTTGTTAAGAGAGATGATAATTACAAGAATGACAGTAGTTTGAATTTATATCTTCCAAGTTTATTGAAAACATACATACTATTGCAGATACGTGAAGTCATTGTTAGTGTAATCTGGTTTCGGAGAAGTCAAGATTTGGTCTCTTTGGCAACGTGAGTTTAAGGTATAAATAAACAATAACCAATTTCCTGATGATGGGAATCCTATGAATAGATTAGCTTGTGATCTATCTGTCTGATTTCATTTATTTTTGAAATCTCAGCCCCATTTGTTGTTATTAATATTATTGTTATATTTTTAATTTAATTTTATTTTTTGTTCTGGCATTTTATGGAACTAGTTGCCTCAAAATTTGAATTGGTAAAATATTTTCTCTTCTAATTTTTACTGTGAGCTAGGATGGTGTCTGAGAAGGTCCTATGTTGTGCAGCTCTTGTACAGAAAAGGCACAGGAAAGTTAGGTTTCAAAATGGTGGGTTCATCTTCAGCTCCACCTTCACTTAAAGAGTACCTCAAAAAATACACAAGCTATGATAATATGGATAAGAAAAAAAAGAAAAAGAAAAAGGCAAAACCTGATGCTGCTGGAGTCATTGTGGTGGACGAAGACCCTATCTGGCAAAAGCCTGTTAAAATTGATGATGAGGAAGATTCGGAAGGTAACATGAACATTTGTTTTTCTAATAGCATAATAGAGTTCATCATATTCTTAAATAGGAAAATGAAATAACTGTGAGAATCCTGCAGATGAAGAGAAACCTGTAGTTGATGAAGATCCTGAAGTCATACGAATGAGAAGAATGGAGCAACTGAGATTGGAACGACCCTTCGGGGTCATTTCTGAAGATGGGAGTGGTTGGGTTTCTGTATCCAATGCTCCTAATATCATCAAGTCCAAAAACCAAAGTTCTGATATTTCCCCACCTCGGAGAAGGAGGCCTCGGAATGATACACCCTCACCAGAACCTGCACAACCTCAAAATTCATCAGCAGACGCTGATTTATCTCCTCCTCGACAGAAGTCACGTATGCGTGACCAGAGTCCTCTAGAGCTTGAAACAAAAGGATTGAATCGGAGGACTGCTCGTCATGATACCCCTTCACCCGAGCAAGTTGACAAAGGCACCGATTTGTCCCCACCTCGACGGCGGCAAAGAGATAAGCATGCATCATTTTCAGAACCTGGTGGACCAACTTTAGATCATAAAGCAGCTGCTGATTCAGATATTTCTCCTCCTAGGCGTGCTTCCCGTGACTCTAAGTACCGAGAAAGCTCATATGCCTTGGCTGCAGAACGGTTGCCTTCGAGGAATTCGATTGGCAATTTGGATGATCAAGATACAACTGTTCCTACCTCTTCAGTTTCTGACCTTTCACCTCCTAGGAAGAAGCGCAAAGAATCACCGGTTTCATTGCGTCGTCCGAAGGCTGGTTTATTTTCAGGTGAAGATATCAGAAAAGAAATTGATAAAGATAAAAAGGAAAGTTGGTTGAGGTAAGTACTCTTCACTGCCAAGCATTCTTCAACTTTCTTATTAAGTGTTTACACACTCAAGTCCTGGCGTCCCTTCCATTGTCTTAATGTTATTATCCATCTATTCAATAGTTGTAGAAACACAATCTTTATTTACATTGTGGCGGGTGTAATTGGCATTTTCCGTATGATCTAAAGTTTAAATTGGATATGGACATTAAGCTTACTGCACTTTTGATCTGAGTTATTCCCTTGCCTGAGTTTTTATGATCTACCCATTTCTTTGTTTGATTTAATATTCATACAAATTTAATGTATCTTGTTGTAGTTTTAAAAGGATGGATCCTTCAGCTAGCGGCCGAGATGCTGAAGCAACATACCGTGACAAAACTGGTTGGCTAAAGTTTTTTTTTTTCTTTTTTTATTATCTTTTAATCCTAATTGAAATGGTACCCATTTTTCCTCTTTTTATCCACTCCAGGGAAACGCATGTCGAAGGAAGACTATCTCAAATCCCAGAAGAAAGAAGAGAAACCAAAGGTAAATTTTTTTTTAATTATACCTTTGAGATTATTTATGAGAGATTTCAGAAATTTTGGTTGGATCTATGGCCATACTCCCAATTCTAATATAACCAAAGAAGGAACTTGTTGATCATTGAATGTCCCATTTGATGGTTGCCTTCAGCATCAGACAGACTGAATGTTCCTAATGAACATATTGGGATGATGTCAATTTGAAAAAATATATTTACTCCATGACTGTTGTCTCTACTCATTCACGCGAATGTGTTATGTCTTATCTCTCATCAAATGCTTTGATTTGTATCTGAAGAGATAACGAGTATCTTGTTTTTCACTAAAATTTATAACTGAACTGAGCATATCCAAGAAAGATACGAGCGGTATCCTTTCAAACTTCTTTTATTCGCTGCACCGTCCCGTCCCATCTCAAATGAAAAAGGAAATGTTCATCCTACATCAGTTCATGCCTACTCCTTAGATTTACATCAGTTCTGGGTGATTTAATCACGTGTGGTCCCTCCTGGGTTAATTTTGCATTATCCAACCATGGATTCTGAAAATGTTTAGTAATCTGCTGCTTCTTTTAGTCCACGTGACCTTCTTTCTCTTTCCTGTAATTTTGGTTTTCTTTCTTGTCTGTGGTGGTGCATCTGATCTCAGCAGGGAAAATAGAATGTAAAACAGATTTACTGGCATATCACCTCATTCTTGGGTCAAACAGTAGATGCTTGTGAACTTATACGACGAACTACATGTATTATCTAACAATTGTAATCATGCCAGTTAATTTGATTCTCAAAGACTTTTACTTGTACATATTTTGCTATATATGTTGGATTCATACTATTTATTTGATTTTCTTTCAATTGCTCTTTATTCCTTGTTGACAATTAAAATCTGGAGACTTGCCTTTTGTAAGGGTAAAGGGAATTGTGGTGGTAGTTTTCTGGACTTGAAGATTTTTTGTTATTTTCTTATCAAATAATATTTCTTATATAACTAGAAAACCAAATTATTTATTCAACTATTTGAGATTTTTTTTTTTGCTTTTTCTTATCAAAAAATATTTCTTATATAATTAGAAAATCAAATTATTTGTTCAACTATCTGATTCATAGTTCCCCATATTATTGTTTCTTCAAATTTTTTTTTTGAAAGTTGTTTCTTCCTTTTAATTCTTGTGTAATTCCAGAGTATGGTGTGGTTTCCTTAAAGGATGGTACTCTTATTTGTGTTGTAAGATACATTGCTAGTCATTCTTTTGTAAGAAATAAACAATGATTTGATTCAGGAAATTAAGCTGGAATGGGGCAAAGGTTTGGCACAAAAGAGGGAATCTGAAGCTAAATTGCAAGAGCTAGAAGCTGAGAAGGATAAACCCTTTGCTCGAAGCAGGTAATTTCAGAGAGAAAAGTGCTTGTAGTATTTTTAACAGTATGGAAACCATACATTAATATTTTGGAAAATATGATTATCTAAGTTAGTGCACGTTGAACACATTGATTCTTAATTCACATTTGCAAACTTTTGGACTTGTAACTTTTGACAATGCCTGAACATGTCGTTTGAGAAGTTTTCTCTTCCGTGATGGATGATGTGATTGTGTGGATCTACAGCTTGTTTTCAGCAGTTTATTTGAACACGGTTTGTAGATTTCTGTTATTGAGCTCCATTAATGTGGACTTCCTCCTGAATTCTTGAACTCTGATGAGTGAAAGTTATTTTCAGGTGCTGTGAGCTATTTAGTGTTATGATGATTTTCCAAATTCTAAATAATTCATACACTGTAATCATTTATAAGACTCTCGATTATCATGATGTATCTCTTTATTGTTTTGAATAAATCTCAATGATTTTTTGATTGGCGCATAAGTGTGCACTGTGCAATATGTATGAGTTAATTTGTAGGAGAAGTGAGTTGCATATGATAACCTTAATGAGAGCTGCTGTTATGATCTTTGATGTCTTACTTACACATTTTCATGAGACAATTTCTAATGTAGGGATGACGCTGATCTCGATTCAATGCTGAAGGAAAGAGTTCGATGGGGTGACCCAATGGCACATTTGGCGAGGGCAAGTTTCTCACTATCTTATTCAATCTACTTATTATTATTTGAAGCAGTTTTTGCATCATTTTCTTTTATAACTGAAGTATACTTGATTTTCTGATAGAGTTAGTGTCCAGAATAATGAATAAAGAACTCTGTAAATAAATACAACATTTAAAGAGAAGAGAAAAAACAAATAAAAGATTGAAAGAGGAATGGCAAAGGGAATGATGAAAATAATAAAATGAACAATGATATAAAATAAAATGTCTTTCCACATTTCACAAATATATTCAAAGAGATCAGTGTGCCCAATAGTTCCAATATTCCAGAACACTAATACTAAGATCAAAATCTGATGCTCAATCATAATCTCTCCGTAACAATAACTATATATTTTAAGAGAGAGATTCCTATATAGTAAAATCTTGTACCCTTAATGTTTGGCCTATGCATATCCTATTTGATCAATGTGTATCAATTGCCGACCCCTCAAGTTCAGTGAAATATATTGTAGCTGTGGTGTTGATCAATGTCAGGGAGTACCCGAGGAGCCTTGGTTAGCACTGGGTCCGGAGGATGACTATTTTGCTGTGTATAGTTCATGCTATCACTGGACAACACTACGCGGATAAATAAATGACATTTTGGGAGATATGTGTGAACTTCCCATTCATTCCCATGAAGATCCTTCATAATTAATTCTTGAGCGGAAGGGATTTTAGAAATGTTTGGAGGAAAATCCTTTTCATCTACTGCCTTGTGCATTGGGTGCAACTATTGGTGGAGTTGTAAGAGCAGATTCCTGCAATTCTGTATGCATCTTCATAAGCACAGTTGGCGGAAGCAAAATCAGCACCGAACTGATTACCAGTGCAGCGGGGGTTGTAGAATTGTTCTGTGTGGCAAAGAAAATAGAAAGCACATGAGCAGTTTCTGATTGAACTGGCACAGGGGCTGAGGGATGGTCGTTTGCCACGATCCATGTAGATTATGTGGCAGCATAGCAGCTATGGAGCAGCCACTTCATTAGTGAACTTCATCTCAGACAGAGTCAGATATCAAATAAATTGTGTCGGTATCTAATCAAATACTAAAATAAATCATAATTCATTAAATACTTCAAATAAAAGATTCCTATTGAATAAAATCTCATAGTTTCTAATCTATGCTTATCCTATTTGATTTATGCTCAACACTTCACTGTCATGTATGAATTTAAAATAATTGGCAATGCTCTTCTACTTTCCCATGATCTGGCTTTTGCTTTCTGACTTGCATTGTTTATCTTTGGATTTTTTTCAGAAAAAGCAGCTGGATCAACTCCTTCCGAACCTAGGTGATAGTGAGAAGATGAAAGAATCTGGATTCATAATACCCCAAGAGATCCCAAGTCACAGCTGGATAAAGAGAGGACTTGATGCTGCCCCTAATCGCTATGGGATCAAGCCAGGGAGACATTGGGATGGCGTAGACCGCAGCACTGGTGAGTCCTTTTTTCCAATCTAAATTTGATGTATATAATCTCCTTTTCATGCGCAAGATCATGTAAAGATTGTGCAATGAGAAATAATCTCCTTCATCTCGGTAGGGTACGAGAAAGAGTTGTTTAAAAGGATGAACGAAAAGAGAGCTACTGAGACAGAAGCATATATGTGGTCTGTTGCTGACATGTAAAATCATCATCAATAGATGAGTTGGGGATATGCTATTGTTTACAAGTTCATGGGAAGAAAGGAGCTCCAACTAAGTTCGAAATGGCTGCTTCCCTTCATTTGAGCACTTGCAAATAGTTGCAATGCAGAGTTTAGTTGGAGAAGGTGTCAGTAGAGCTTTCTGCATACAGCAAGTGTTTTTTTATACAACAAAATCTTGAATTCAGAGGTTTATAGTCACTCTACTCGGTTTTCTACCTATTTGTTGCATAAATTAAAAAAATAGGATGGATGGACTATTTTGCCTTTGATTAAATTTATTCTCGTTAGCATTTTTTTACTTGGATAAACTTAGAATCTGAAATCGAAGTTGGAGATATGGTAATCTGATTAATTCCCAAAATGAAATCTGATTTGTGGCTGAAGAAAAGTTTACTACTCCACTTGTGAAGCTTTATTTATTTGAAAAAACATCGTTCTTTATTTTAAAAGAAAAATCAATGTTCAACATTCTATTTCAAAACATCTTGACTTAATTTAAATTTTTTTTTTGTCACTATTGTAGTGGAGAATTTAACCACATGCTTAATTTTTTAAGTCTGATAGAGGTTGGTTTTGGTGGCAATGGCCAATGAGACAATGGTTTTGAAACTCGTTTCCTACAATTGTGTTATTTTATTCATTTTTAGGAGTAATTAATAAGAAGTTCTAGTCCAATTAATGCATTTCATTTTTAAGAAAATTTTCTGTGAGACCGTTCTGTAATTTTTAAGGTGGTAGCAATTATAAAAACTACCAACTTTTTAAAATCTATTTTTACAGTAATAACCCTACAAAATAACTTTAACATGGACTCACATATAAATCCAATCACATATATAAAATATTATTACATTAATACGATAAAACTAAATTAAATGAAATAATTATAAAATATACTAATTCAAAAAATATAATAAATAAATAATTTATAAATTGCACAGTAATCAATTGATATAGATAGTCGTCATGTGCATAATTCTATTATAGATATTATTATGCAATTACTTATATAATATATAATATAAATATACATTTTAATTAAATAAAAAGATTATAAAAGATACATATTAATTAGAGGAAATATATCCAAGTAGCCAATTTACTATGTAAAAACACGTGTTTAATGAGAAAAAAAAACAAACTATATATAAAAAGTAAAAACAAACATGCATGTGTCTAATGAGTAAAAGATTTAGATGGACATAAAAAGAAAACCGTAGAAAAAGAAGTCCATTTCCGAATAAAGATAAAAAATTTAAAATGCCAATCCACTCCACAATCCTGCATGAATTTAAAAAGCAGACAAACAGATAAAAGGAAAAATCCAAGAAAAGAAACAAACAAACAAAAAGTAGAGACGTTAATTAATCTTGAGTTTCGTCACGCGGGGCCTCGACGATGCTGATACCGCCAATGGTGACTTCCTGTCCGTTGTAGATCGGGTAGATGGTGACGACGACGGCACCATCTCCGTCATCGATATCAATGTTCTCGTACAGTTCCGTCAAGCAGAAGTGGAGGTTGCATTTAGGGAGATTCTCCGTGTCTTCGGCATTGGCTTGGTTTTTGGAGTGAGCATGATTCATTGCCAGCTGACCGAAGGTTCCGGCATACTCCGGCCGGTCGACATTCAGAGCGTCGTCGTCTTCATCATTGACGTAGACGTTAAACTTAACGGCGCTGGCGAGATCTACAACAACGTTCTGTATCACCAGCACTTCGTCGGCCTTGCCTTTGGTCGGTTTAGGGACCAAAACTCTGGTTGTCTGGTTGAGAGTGAGAGGAAACACTTTGTCCGCAGTCTGTGCCTGCTCCGATAACTTCTGCAAGTTGGCTCTGACGGGCTTCGTCGGTGGACGGTAGCTCATCCATGGAGTAGGGCTGGGCTCGTAGGTGTACCCCAGCTTGTAGGGGTCCAAGCAGTCTCGGACCCTCACCCTAACCAGCTTCTTGGTCTCGTCATAGAATAAGAATGAGGAGTTCAAGAAATCTCGATTGTAGATACGCTTGGGAACACGAGTGTCGAGATTTTCCCAAATGGTCCACATCCTGTCCACATTAGCGTGATGGCTGTAGAATATTGGGTCATAGCCTGAGGAGTATAAGTTGCCCATGTCTTGGTTGAATCTCTCGCGGGGGTCTCCAACCCATCTGTGGATGCTGTTATGGGACCCTAACTCTAATGTCCCTCCGCACGGACCTGTAGGCATCGGGTCCCCCGCCCTGTACGGATGCCCCATGAAATCCGTCGCACGCACCGGGCTGCGTATCATTTCACAGTAAATCTCAGCCAGATTTCTTTGCACTAGTAACTTGGTGTCATTCGTCTCTGCGTAATCGCTCACCCCGGGTCCCGGGATGGCCAGAGTCAGATCCGCGACGGCCGGAGGCCGGTGATCCTGGTTGCGCCTGGTGTCGAACAGCGGCGACTCCGGGTCGTTGTATATTAACGGCATTGACATGGCTTCAGGGTTGTCCCAGTTCCAGTAGGGCAGAGTGAAAGTGGGGTCTCCGATTAGACTACCCAAGATCCGCTCGTGAAAATAGACGTACCATCTGTGGAAGGGGAAGAAGATCCAGGAGTAGTGAACGGAGATGTCGACACCACCGTAGCCAATTTCGGGAAAGGCGGCATCGCAGTAAGCGCAGTGGATTTTGGCCTGCTGTTTGAAGCCCAGAGGGTTGCCGGGATCGATTGTGTCGAGATTTTTCATGATCTGGACGGCGTTCTTGTACTTGATCAGCTGCGGGTCGTTCGGGCAGAGCTTGTGGGCGGGCCTTCGGACACGCATCTGCGTCACCGGCGGGAGGATGTAGTCCTCGTAGGTTGGTGAATAGGGAGGGCAGCAGTTCACCTCCAGCGTGTCGCCGGAGGAGTTTGTAATGATTGATTCCTGGCAAGTGGAGAAATCGGGAGGTGGAATGGGAGCGGAGAGAGCTTGGTTGTGGTTGAGGTTGGCTGCGGTGTACAGACCTCCCATGCCCAGGAGCATGTTTCGGCGGTCGATTGGTTTCTCGCCACCGCCGTTGCATGAAACCTCAAAGCGCCGTCGTTGGGGTTGGGGGATTTTGCGGTAGTTGGTGGAGAGCAGCGGGCATGAAGATTGAATCAGGAAAGCCATGCTAGTTTTTTCTTCTCTAGTATACCATGCACATGCACTCATGCACTTATATATAGCGTTCAAATTCGAACTAAACACCTCCAATGAATTATGAACTTTTCATTATTGTGTGGGTAATAGTTCATTGTAGTGTATATTATAGTTGATTATAACACTTAATTATGATACTTCATTATTGTGTATATGATACTATAATGAGGTACTATTCATACTGTAATGAACAATTACACACACCACAATACAAGTTCATAGTTCATTCAGAGAAATGAGTTCAGTCTATATTGCTCCTTATGTAAATATACACACTAAAATAGCAATAATATAATATTGATAAATAATTATTTCACAAATTTTCTTAGGAAAAAAAAAAATAAAAAATTCACTTGTCCCTATAGTATGTAGCCCACCAACTTTGTCTTCTTAGAGCAGCTCCAGTTGCAAACCAATATGCAAAAAAGTTCTTTTATTTACACTTAACTGGAATTCAGGAATTCACACTTAACTGGAATTATGTTTACCAATAATCTTTTAATTTTTGGCTAGGGTATCTATACAAATCGAGGTTGTGATTGATATAACATATCAATTATTTAAAATTAATTACATATATATTTAATATCATTCGTTTTGGATTTATTTGTTTTTATAAGATTCATATTGAAAGATAAATTATATTTGAACTTAGAAATATTAAACAAATAACACTGATAAAAACATGAAATATACTAAAAGCAATAACAATGAATGATCATGTATTTTTATTTTTAGATTATTTGATGTTTTGAATGTAATTTTATAATAGAATTGTTTAGTTGATTTTGTGTGTTGTAATGTAATTTTAATATGAAGTTGTTTAATTATTTGTTGTGTTGTAATGTAATTTTATTATCGAGAACTTTTTACTTTATTTTGTATGTTTTAATGTAGTTTTATTATTGAAATGTTTAGTTTGTTTGATATGTTTTAATATAACTTTACTATCAAGTTTTCAATTTTTTTATAATTTAAATAATTTGTAATAATTTATTCCTTTATTATTTAAATACCAGTTCAATTAATGAAACAATATTTTATTTGTTATATGATATATGTAAAACATGTTGATCAGAAGAGTTTGTTTTTTCTTTCTAACTAAATTTGCACCCGCACGATGCGCGAATCAAATATACGATCTCTTTCTTTATAATATTAAAACTTAATTAACAAAGTTGTATATATATCTTAATTTTGTTAGCAAATATTTTACATATATATAATTTTATTCATTATTATACTTAATATAATATAATACAAATTATTTTCTATTTGATTTAAATATTAACCCATAAAAGATATTATATTTATATTATTTAAAAAATGGTAAATACGATAAATTATTGAGATATAATGTTTTAAATAAAAGTGATAAATGCAGTTTTTGTTGTAAATCGAATCCTTCGTATATCGCAGATAAACAATAATAGAGAGAAAATAGATAGAGAGAACACGATGGAGAGAAAATAGAGAATATTATTAATCATTGATGTGTAGAGAGAATTACAATATCATGTCCTATATATAAGGATGAAATCATATCTTCTATAGAAATCTAGAAATATATTTACAAAGATATGATATATATCTCTAAAGTATATCTTTAGTAATGTCCACCAAATAAATATATTTATAACACTCCCCCTTGGACATTACTTCGTTATGTTCATGCGTCGTTAAAAACCTCGCCGAAAATCCTATGGGAAAAAAACAGTCAAGGAAAAGAGTACATGACATAAGTTTATTCATGTGTTGCACTAGATGCCTCATTAAAAACCTTAACTAAGAAAACCCAATGGGAAAAAACTCAGCAAGGGAAAAAGAGTATATCTATTTAGCCTTCTGGGCATAATGTAAACCTTCAAGGTTTAATTTTCAAAATGTCGCTCCCCCTCAAAACAATGATATTCAAAATCTTCATGATTAGTTTGAGTTTATCACTTCACTCAACATAATAATCTTAAAATTATAAAAAATACAATATTATCCACATATGTACGAAGTGACTTTATGAATAATCTTCAGGATTATCACAAGATCAACATTTGAATAACAAATTGATCATTCTTGGGGAATTGAAGTGGGTAAAAGAATATGACACTAGTGTACCCACTACTCATTTAGGCAACACAAGTGTATTATCCTCATATTGGAGGGTGAGGAATGTTTTAAGTATCATAATATCACACGATTTTCCATTGTATGCAAAAGAATATTAATCATACACCTTTTGTAGTTCTCAAAAGAAAATATCATCTATAAGTAATTTAGAAAAGTATTCAAATTGATAAGAAATGTCAATATCACAACAGAGAACAAAATAACCAGTCCAAGATCTATAATTATCAAGATCAAATAAATATTTATTTGTTCACTTAGACCACCAATGTCATACTTGGTTTCTTATAGAATATACCAAGATTTGTATACCTTGAAGATAACAAATAATGTGCTTATTTCAATGTCTCTTAGTAAGAGAAGCACCAAGTCTTGCTAGCAAGATAATTTTGAATATTGTATAAGGCCTGATAAAATAGTGTACAAAAGACACTTAAATAGAGAACTTCTGGTCCAAAAATATCATGTTATCTTCTTTAAGTCTAAATGAGATGTTATCCACTTCTGGGGATCAAATGACATTGGTGTTCTGAATAGATATAATAAATCTCTCTAGAACTCTTATTATACATCGACTGGTGTTAGAAATAATAATAACTCATTCGGGAGATCGTCGATCTGCCAGTCGACATAATATTTGGTCTTATCCAAGTCTTTTAACTTCATACTCCGTCTTTAGGCATGAATTAATTTTCAAGTTAATATATTCCTTCTTCAAGATGAATGTATATAGTGATCTCATCACTATATATGTTGCGATCTATTTTCTTTACCTTGTGTATATAAAATCCATCAGGGATTTCATATAAATATTATCGTCCAGTGACTCATATCGAGTTATGACATTTAGTAACTGCATATATAAATTTATATTTTCTGCCATAGAAATCAAATAGCGGAACATTATGCCATCCAAAATAGGAGAATAATTTATTCAAAATTAAATAAAGATCTCTGCGAAAAAACCCTCTGGATTTTAACCTCGCTTTATTTTTCACCACCTCATAATAATCATGTGTCCTGCAAGGATAACATTCATGAGCGAGTTAATCTTTATTCCAATTGCTCATTTTTATATTTTTGGCTAATCATAATGCTTCTAGCATTTAAGCTCTGGATCGTGGAATAAGTATGTTGTCGACAACTATAAATTTTATGTCATTCTCCTTTGCTCATAGTATTCATGGCATTATGTGATTTTTATCATTTCCCATAATATTTTAATTTATTTGTTCCGCAATCCCAATAATATTATGTGGTGCACGTGCTAATGTATTGGGATTCTTGTCTTCAGGACAATCCTCTTCGAGAGGTCACATCACTAGAGTGTTGTTTGTATGTTTGATTTTATTGACCGCGGATTTTTAATTTCTGCACCAATATATATCTCATACTTCTGGTATGAAGTCTCTCATACTTCTGGTATTAAGGAGTTTCATTCATTTGGTCCATTAGAGTCTTTAAATATTTATGGTGCATAAATTTAATCACTCCACTATATACAATAGATGCATTTATAAATGCATATGGCAGATTACTTGCTAAACACTGCAAGTTTTGATTCATTCATGTGTGGCTTTAACTATAAAGATCTTCTTATTCTTTTACATTTTTCTGCATTCCATTATCTTTGGGCTTGTATCTCCCCCTAATGCCGACAAATGATCTTCTTTATGTTTACAGTCAACGTACTCTATAATGGGCTACTAGGGTTTATTTATAGACGGAGATTTATGTACAACGTATATTTTTATATTACGTTGAGAGCCCATAGAGGTATATTTTGGTGGTGATATACAAATATAGACTGTAATAAATTGATTCACAGATGGGAAATGATTATTTATTTATCACACTATTATATGGGGGATAATTACAATATGCAGCTGGTCGGATTTAAAGGAATAAGGACCATGAATTTTAAAAACGACCCTAATATTTGATAAATTGGTCCACATATATCTTCGGAAAGATAAATTTTTTATTTGTTTGTGATGTCATATAATGATAATCCGACACATTATAGTAATATGACCCAAGTACTCATGCCATAAAATTAAAAATTATGGGTTATAAAATCTCATTTTCATCGCAACATGATAATTAAATTGAATAAATGCATAAAACAAATATTCAAGTAAATAAAGCTCCTTAATAATCTCATTGTGCATAGATAATAAAAAGAAGTGCTCAATAAGTTCATAAATAAAAACCAAAATAACAATATTAATAAACGGAATGCAAAATATAAGGAATCCTAGAGATCTTAAAAGGAATGTAAAAGTTCAATTTGTTTGGATCTTCATCCTGAACGAGCTCATCTTTCAATAAGTCATCATCATCATCATCTTCATCATGATTGATAACCAAGTTTGCTTCAGGCAAATCTCGGATATTTTTGCCCTTCTTTTCTTTTAAGATTCTTTGATATGCTTCCACTAAGTGCAAAGGAGTACGGCATATGCGAGACCAATGACCATCACATCCACACCTATAACAAACTTTCTTGTCAGCTGCTTGTTGAGATGAATTTGCCTTTTGTAGGTGTGGTTTATTGTCATTTCTTCTTCCATAACCTTGAGATCTATAGTTGTATCCATGATCTCGGTCACCCCATTGTGACCAGTCTCTTCTACCACGAATGTACCCTCGACCTCGTTCTCGTCTTCTACCTCTGGTAGCATTGTATTGTTGGTCAATAGCATGTGCTTCAGGCACAACTTGTGAACCAACAGGTCTTGCATTATGGTTTGTCATAAGAAGTTGGTTGTGTTTTTTTGCTACTAGTAAAGCAGATATAAGTTCAGAATGTTTACCATAATTTTTAGCTCGATACTGCTGCTGGAGTATGAGATTACTAGCATGAAATGTTGATAGTATTTTTTCTATCATTTCAGTCTCTGTAATTTTCTGCTTACAGAGTTTTAATTGCGACACAATTCGGTGTAAAGCTGAATTATATTCATTTACAGACTTAAAATCTTGAAATCGCAAATTTAGCCAATCAGATTGTGCTTGAGGTAGGATAACAGAAGTTTGTTGATCAAAGCGATCCTTCAGGGATTGCCATAAGATAACGGGATCCTTTTCAGTGAGGTATTTATTTTTGAGGTCTTTGTTCAGATGATGACGAAGAAAAAGTAAAGCTTTTGCCTTCTGGGCAGAGCTACTCGAAGAGCCTTGAATTATAGTTTCGCTTAGGTCACATGATGTAAGATGAATTTCAACATCTAAAGCCCATGTTAAATAGTTACTGCCATCAAGGGCGAGCTCAGCAAATTCTCTTTTGTTGATGTCAGACATTTTCAAACTACATGAATTACGTATAAAGATTACTATAGAAATTATAAAGGCAATTATATTCGTCAATAAAAGAATAACTTTAATCATAATCAAAATATAACTATAAAGTCATATTGCATAAAATAGATCAAATTCTTATTAAATTGATAAGCCGGCGTGATCAATATATAATCGTAAAGAAACTTAATAGTTGTTACGAGATCCAGCAATCACGTTGATAAAATAAAACCATGAAGTCGGCGAAATCAATTTGATAAACATTAAATAGTCATACAAAAATTATTCAAGCAATTATAAAACTAGTCAAATCATCCTATATAATTTTGCGTAACTAAAACAAATTATAATCTAATACTACATCCGTCCCATAACAATTGTCTTGTTTGGAAATGGCACAGATACCAATGCGAGTAGAGATAGAGGAAATTAGTATTTTATTAGTGAGTGTGTATAAACTTTCCATTTTAGGAAAGAAGACAATTGTTTGGGACAGACGAAAAAGGAAAACAAGACAATTGTTTTGGGACGGAGGGAGTAAGAAATACTCATTAATATATGGAATAACAAAGTCGTAAGTATTCATCATGACAAAAGAGAATCAATAAGATAAACATATTTGATAAATCGATTATCATATAATCATTCGGTTATGCAATATTTCAAAAAGAATACAGGTTCATTCATTTTTTTTATTATTATTTTTTTTCTACAAGTAGCGATAGGGATATAGAATTTGAGAAAAACAATTTCAATTCTCATACATTAAATAAGCATGTTGAATCACACTTCTAAAACAAACAAAACAGTGCCCATTGATCCAAAATTTCAAATAATAAATCAAGCATGTGATATTCGTGAACCATCACCGAATTAATGAACAAACAAATTGCACAATTCACTAAATATTTTCTTAAAAAAATAATAATTCTATAATCTTAATTATAAGTTACCTTGCAGGAAAGACACGATTCTTTCATAGGGCATACTCACCAAAGTTTCTCAGTTGATTAGAGCTTCGTGCTGATAACATGTTGTAAATCGAATCCTTCGTATATCGCAGATAAACAATAATAGAGAGAAAATAGATAGAGAGAACACGATGGAGAAAAAATAGAGAATATTATTAATCATTGATGTGTAGAGAGAATTACAATATCATGTCCTATATATAAGGATGAAATCATATCTTCTATAGAAATCTAAAAATATATTTACAAAGATATGATATATATCTCTAAAGTATATCTTAAGTATTGTCCACCAAATAAATATATTTATAACAGTTTTGTTATATTTTTTATCATTGTTTATTGCATATCTATATTATAATAGAATAAATATTAAAAAAAAAAGTATTTTATATTTTTGGTGGGAACAGTTATTAGACCACTATTCTCTTTTAATATAGTATATGTTAAGAATGAAGAATTTTATTCTTTGTTCTCCATCTCACATCGGTTGTGGGAGAAAGAAATGGGGCTTTGCACAACTATAAATAAAGCCCCTACCTCTCTTTGTTAAATGCACCAACAATTAAGCTTGTATCTTCTTATAGCTTATATTGTATTCTTCTCTCCCTACTAGCAAAAATATCCTGGCTTGGTAGTGCCCCCAGACGTAGCCATTATTGGTGAACTGGGTAATCAAATTCTGTGTCATTTTATAGTTCAAGGTTATTCTGATTATGCTTTGTGGTTGCGGAATAAACCGATCCTCCACATCGGAAAAGATTTCCTTATTCCTTTGTGTGTTTTTTCTTTAATATTGCTATCGTTGGTTATTTCCTAACAACTGGTATCAAGAGCCAAGTTTAGAGGCGCAGATACGATGGCGGAAGGGAAAACACCGGTGGATCGGTTTGATGGTTCAGATTTTGGTTTCTGGAAGATCCAGATCGAAGATTACCTGTACGGTAAGGATCTTGATGAGCTGCTGAAAAAGAAGCCGGAGGATATGGATGAGAATAAATGGAAGCGGTTGGATAGGAAGGCGATGAGCGCAGTTCGCCTGTCTTTGTCAAAGAACGTTGCCTATCATACAACCGGTGCAAAGACTACCAAAGAGATGATAGAGAAATTATCGGAGATGTATGAGAAGCCGTCTGCAGCAAATAAGGTTTACCTTATGAGACTACTGTTCAACTTGAAGATGTCTGAAGGTACACTAGTTGTTGAACATCTAAATGAGTTTAATTTAATCACTGCTCAGTTGCACTCTGTTAAAATTGATTTTGATGATGAAGTTCGAGCCTTAATTCTGTTGTCATCTTTACCTGAGAGTTGGAGCGGAACAGTCAATGCGGTTAGTGCCTCCGCGGGTAAAGAAAAGATGAAGTTTGATGAAGTAAGAGATCTGATTATTAGCGAGGAGATTCGCAGGAGGGAATCAGGAATTACTTCAGGATCAGCTTTAAATACAGAGAATAGAGGGCGGACGAAAGGAAGGTCAAAGTCT
>JAPKLW010001991.1:86593-100519 GCA_026898455.1 Plectranthus barbatus
AAAAAACAAACTTTTTTAATGAACAAGAATGCTGAAAACATACCTAATATTTCACTTATCTGGGAACACTAACTCTTCCACAAAGTGCTTTATGCTAACTTATAA
Organism: Plectranthus barbatus; assembly: GCA_026898455.1. NCBI lineage: Eukaryota > Viridiplantae > Streptophyta > Magnoliopsida > Lamiales > Lamiaceae > Plectranthus > Plectranthus barbatus. The sequence goes on from JAPKLW010001991.1 coordinate 86,699, forward strand.
GATACAAAAGCAATTCAATTTTTGACTTAATTGTATTTTGAATCAGGTAAATAAATAATGAGTAGAAATCATGATTGGATGTACAAGCGTTTTCATCCTGGGGGAATTTTGAATGAAGAATTTGTTAACGGAGTGGAGGATTTCATAGAATTTGCCATTAGTCGACCTAGGCTCATGGATGGTGAAAAAATAAAGTGTCCTTGCAGGAAGTGTGATAATATGTCCTTCCAATCAGTGAATGAGGTTCGTCTACACTTAAGACGTCATGGGTTTTCGTTCCATGGGGAATTACCACCGAGTGCAAGCAATTCTAGGGTTTTGGAAGATGTTTCTGAAAGTAGTACATACCACAATCTGCTAAGGGATGTCGCTGGTACTGATTATAACATGGATAATATTGATGAACCCCCTAACCCCCAAGCACAACATTTAAATGACATGTTGAAAGCGGCGGATACTCCGTTGTGGCCTGGATGTGAAACTCATACACAATTCTCACTTGTTACTCAACTAATGAGCCTAAAATCTGATTATAGCATGTCTGAGAGTTGCTTTGACCGAATGAGCACATTGATGAAAGAAATTGTACCCAAGGACTTGGGGAGACATCAATGAGTTAAAAGTATATTTAATTATAAGTAAATTTTATATTAATGTTAAATAATATCTCATACTAACCAATGACATTTTTCAATACGACAGAAAGATTTTTACTGGGAGGCAGACATTGAAGATGCTGTGTTTCACTTTTTCATGGATAAGGCACCATATAGGTATAAGGATATGTGCAATCGATTAAAGCGAGGAAATCAACGACCTCCACATATTGATGAGAGTGAGTGGGCGAAATGGCAAGAGCACTGGAGAAGTGAATCCTTCCTAAAAAATTCAAGAAAAGGATTTACGAATAGGAAGGCAGGGGTAGCTGAAGGAGAGCGAGTACCCCCCACTCATAAGGCTGGATCTAGATCCTTCCATGAGTGTGCTATGATGATGGTAAGTAATTAATCTTATCTTCGTTTTATTAAATTTAAAATATATTTATCCTAGACTTTTTTAATACAAAACAAAATTAGGCAGCGGAAATGGGTGTCCCGGTGCAGGACGTGCCATACTATGAAGTTTTTTATGCAACCCATCGCCGGGATGCACCAAATTTCCCGGTGCAGGACGTGCCATACTATGAAGTTTTTTATGCAACCCATCGCCGGGATGCACCAAATTTCTGCAATTAGAGGGCGGCACAAGTTGCTGTAAGTATCCAAATGCATAAATATACTTAATAATTTTCTTAGTAACTTTAAGGTAAGTAACTAATAATACTTAATATTGTAGGAGGAGTATCAGAGGTTGCTCGAGGCATCCCAGGCAGGTAATGATACTCCGGCATCTGTCCCCGATCAAAACAATTTATTTCAATCTGCCGCTGGTGGAGTTTCGCGCAAGAGAACATTATTTGGTCTGGGAAGCATTGGAAAGAGCATTGCTTCCTCCTCTAGGATACCTCGGCCTCCACCCCCTCCGCCTCGTGCAGGATTTCTGGACACTCCTGATAATCGAGTGGCATTTCGCAGGATGCTTAGAGAAGAGCTTGCCAGCATGGGGATATTGCCGCAGCAGAATCCACAAGATGACTCCCCACCGCATTCACCCGAAGTTTGAAGGTAAGTTTATTGATTTTATTACTACTTTCCGCTTTTTGTTTTGTATTACATGATGGTTAATGATGCATTATTTGAAATTCTGGTTGTCTACTGTTAAAGTGTTTGTGAAGCACATCTAACTACATAGAAATATTAATATGAGATGAAGAAATGTTGTCTTTTTAGAGTTAGTGTGAAGTAATACTTTAGGTCAAATAGAAGCTGGTCTAGACCTTACACTACTACCAATTTTTTACACAGAATGCGTTAGGTGTCATAGACTATCGTATAACAAGAAGTAGTTTAGTGGCATTTGCTGCATTATTATTTTATAATACTCAGTCTGTAGGGCCAACCAATACATTGAGATTGAGTAGAGTAGATGCATGGGCCAACTTGGTTTTTATTCTCTTGTTATTTGTTGTTTTTCGTTTTAGTAAACACAAGATGGGAAAGTAGAAAAATGTGCCCACCCTCCATGAATTGGACACAAACTTGAGGACAAGAGCCCAACATTTCCAGACATTCCCTTCCATGCTACTCCACCACCTCAGTTTTCACACAATTTGTTATTTCTTAATCATACATGCCATGCTCAATAATGTGACTATGTGCATCTTTTTTCGAATGTGTATAACTTTTATGCTGTTGATTTGGTGACAATCTATATTATCTGAATGGTGAGAAAGCTTGCTCTGTGACATCAAATAATGGAATTTAGGAGGAACAAATCCTTGATTTCAAAGAAGGGTGAATTTTCGTAGGGATTGCTACTCTATATATTGACAGTATACTTAAAAGTGTGTGCAGTAATGACAGTATGCTTGCTTCTTTGGATTGCAGTTTTAGGATTGAGGAGGGACTTGGTTGTTTGCTTTTTTGCTGATGTAGTTTAGATGTAGGTGGTGTGTTGCCTTGTACTTGTTTGCATTGCTCCATATTGTCTTGCATTCAACACACAATCAGTAACTGAACCCAATCAAGATACAGATAATTCTTCCTTGGGAAGAAGTCATGCTATTTGTATATATCCAGGAAGTAACAGTTGGAGATTGCATATATGCTACAAGCTGAAACTTGTTGATTGATGTTTAAGGTCTCTCTCAATTCCTGCTGATTCTGCTGTGTTTCAATATTAAAAAAAAAAAAAAAAAAAACCCTCTGCACTACCACTTTGTTGTGCATTGTATTAACTCATTCAATTTTGCAATATTTCAGTTGAAATAATGATTATTCATCTTTTGACTATGATCAGCTCTACTCTTTAAAAGGATTACCCATTAAGACCCGTCTTAGTTAAAAACTGAAGAGAATAGAATAGAATAAAAGGATTGCTCTAGTTTTTTTCTTACAACTAACTCATTTCTCTCTTTTATTTCTTCTTTCAGAGTTCAAAGATGGGTATTTTCAGAGTTCATATAGCACTTTTTGAAGGTAATGTTACTGCATTGATTTGAGGAGCCCTGCCACAACCATGTTCTGTCCGACAAAAGGATAGAGTAAAGACTAACCCGAAGCAGCTGACTGCTGACTCTCAATTAAGTGTAATGTTGAAAACTTGAGTGCAAGTTGAAGAGGATTATGGCTAGTGGTTTTTGTATGCTTTTGATTCTGGATTATCCCAACTTTTGTATTATGAAACTTTTAGATATTTATGCACTGGATTCTGATATTCATGTAGTTTTTAATGCCACCAATCTTACTATGGAGCCTAATTCTTCTCTAAATACATTATGATTGGAATATATATATTTTTTAAAAAAATAGAAATCGCGATGGATTTACGACGAAAAATTGGTTGCTATAAATTAGTCGCAAACGCAGACGGATTAACGACTAAATCTTGGTTGCTAAATATTGCGACCAACATTAGTCGCAAACTTTGGTTGCTAAATTGTGCCCAACCAATGCAGACGGATTTACGACTAAAAATTGGTTGCTAAATTTTGCGACTAACATTAGTCGCAAATATTGGTCGCAACATTTAGCGACTAGATTTTTGGTTGCCAGTTAGTCGCTAAATATTGCGACTAAAAACTCGTCGTACTTTTGTCGCAAAAGATTTGCGACGGTATATTGTTGGTCGTAAAATTTTTAGCAACAACTGATTTCGCGACTACCGTTTTTGGTCTCGAATCCGTCTCCAGATGGCGATTTGCGACCAAATATGTTGATTTAGCAACCAACGTTTTCGTCGCGAATTATTCAATTTTTTGTTGTGTTGCATATTCATGCGTGTTATTCAACTTTCAACAGTTACAATTTTCGCAGATAGTTTCTTATGTAATGATAATTAATAAAAATCAATTTTAATCATTGCAACAAGTTCTGTTTTTTAAAGTTCCTATTTTAAATCATAGACAGTTATATTTTGTTGTTTCAAGAGCAACATATCATATCTTAAGGTTTTAATTTGTAAATTCAACAACACTGAAGTGACATATAACAAAATGTAGTGTTCAAAGATATTTTTCAAAATTTATAATGTTAGTTTCATTTTGATTATTAAGCATTTATATACATAAAACTATATATGTAGTGGCGGATATACAAATAGTTGAATAAAATAACAACTCATTATAATAATTTAACATATAAAAAATCAATACAAATTAATCTTAATATTTTATATAAATCTAAAATTTATTATTAAGTGGAGGAAATTTTCAGCCATTTACACCATCTTTATTGTTAGCCCCCATTTTTCTTAAAAATCAGTCGATAAAATAATTATTTTATAAAAATGCCACATCATCTTATTGCTAAAAACAAAATAAAAATCGGTTTAGAAGGGCTAAATTACCACATGAGTCCCTTGATAAACTCATCCATGATTGTATGTAATGAATCTTTGATTATTGAAAACACACATTAATTTGATAATGCTAGTAATAGTATATAAATTAAAATATATTCCCTACTCGAGGTATAGTGGTGAAAATATATTGCTTACTACCAATAGGTCATAAGTTTGAGTTTTCCCATAGACATCTAAATATATGAATTTCAATTATTACATTATTATCAAAACAAATTGAAATGTATTATAAGAAAAGCTTGGCTTATGGTAGCTTTTTCCGAGTACATTAATCATTTCTAGAATCAAACTAATTTTACAAATGTGATGTGGATATGAATTTCAAGATAACTTCTAGAAATATTAAATCATGGATGGTACCAAAGAAATATAAGCATGAGATGCATGTTTTTTAAGACTCAATTAAACTCATAGAAAGGCTTATCTGATAGAAGTTTATTTAATTTTTGCTGAAGAGTCCAAAGAAGTGAGACAAACAGAAAAAGGAATTCAAACTCAATTATGTGAATCTTATTCCATGTTCAAAGTTCAAATCATAAATCAAGCGCTTAATTGAAAGTTATTAGAGAGAGTAGAACAGATAGGTAGTAGACAATAATTGAAAGCAAAATCATCAAAAACCAAAACTACGAGAACCAATCGACAAAAATGCCAGCAAAAATCAGCAAATCAATTGAGACTTCTTGTAATATCATGTATGTAATTAAGCGAGATTATGCTTAATTAATTAAATAAAGGAGTATTTAATTTTTTTTGCAAACTATTATTTATTCGTTTTTGAGAAGGAATTAAACACCCATCGAGACACGAGGGTCAAGATATCGATTTTGATATATCAATGAGTTTGTTTCGAGAAAACATAAGTGACCGCGAAGTCACAAATTTTTTAAAGGAAGACGAGTGCAGCGAATTATTATTTGAGGATAATAATATCGCGTTTAAATTTATAACTTGCACTCGAGAGATCCATTTCTCAAACCGAACTAGGAAATGCTTGGAATTAAAATATGAAAGATTACGAAACGATCAGTGTAATTTTTCGAGACTCGTGAAGGGAGATATCAATTTTTGGGGTTTAAGGAATTTAAATTATGTTTCAAAAAAAAAAAAAGAAATAAAAATCAAATTTCAACACATGAGTTGGAGGTGGCATCATGCATGAGCGTTGAAGGACACCTCATGGTGTAATAGGCGGTGGAAATTTGGATGGGAGTGAGCAAAATAATATTTGTTGTGTAATATTTCATTTCATCTCCAAAACACACGCAGCCACCTTCCACCGCATTTTCCCGCCGACTGCCGCCACCGCCGGCAAAGCCGCCACAACCAACTTCTTCCTCGTTCTTCAAGGATTCCGGAAAGCTATAGCACGCACCGTGACGTCGAGTGTAGAGAAAGATATAAGCCGAGAAAGGTAGGCCATCGGTTTCGAACCCGTTTCGATATTAAAATGTAAAACTCGATTGAATCTCGCGTGAACTAGAATTTGATCGATAGATTATTGTTCCTTGCTATGTAGGGAGTTGTTTGATACCCAGAAATACGAATTTGGACGCCGAAGTTCGCCTGCACCGGAGAGAAAAGCGATGTCCGGTGAGCGTTCATTTCCTGATTTTTCTTCCGACCTCTTCGTGTGTTTTTCTCGTGTTTGAGGCATGTTTCGTGATCAAGAATGTCTTAGGATTATTGTGGTATGATTATATGGTGATGAAAACGGATAAAAAGCTTGAAAATGGCGAGTTGCAGGTCGTGCCGTCGACAGAGTCGGAGAAGACGACTCATGTCAATCGACACAGCCTGTGTCGATCGACATGAGTGCATGAATCGATGCAAGAATCAGGACGGTCGATGTGGGTTGTGTCGATCGACACAGAGGTCATGTCGGTCGACACAGCAATCCAGAGGAGGAAATTCAGTTAAAATGAAAATTGAAGCATGTTAAAGTGTTGGAAATTGAATTTGGAATTTAAGGTTGGACTGTGTGAAGTGATTGATGAAATTTGTCGAGTTAGATGTCAGTCCTAGTTTATCCATCCTAATTGGTTATGTGTTGTGGTTATTGAAGGAAGATAGGAGATAAGGAGACCAAGCTCGAACTACACAATTAACGAGGAAACATCTAGACCGCAAAAGCTTAACACCAGGTGGGAACTATTTTCAGTATAAAATGAAATGAGTTTTATTTTCTAAAATGTGTGAAAATGTTTAATTTTAAAACGATTGCTATGCACCAATATTTTGTGTTACATATTTGTTCCTCTGTTGACTGCTATCAACAGAGAGTTTGATTATGAGATGAGAACCAAGCCCTGTTGGTGCTTGAGCTAGTCTTAAGAATCTGTGATGATAAAGGCTAGCGACCTCAAATATGTTGTGAATTTAGGTTGTGCAGTTGACGTACTGAAACCTTGGAGAGATAAGGATCTGTGCGAATTTATTTATTCAAATCGATCGTGTCTCAATGCTTGTGTAGATACTGAGACCTTGTGCACAATTGGTGACAGTGGGTAGAGTGGTTCTCCCATTCCCAGCTGTTCATCGTAACTTGGAAGTGGGCCAGCTTCCAGTTACAAAATGATAAAACAGATATGTTAACATGTTAGTTAGCCGGCAAATGAAAATGTTTTGGGTAACACGGGAACCCCGTGTTTATCTGTGTGTGTTGCATATCATTTATATTTAAACTGTATTTTTCGGGCATGTTTCCATTGGGTACATTTGTACTCAGCCCCTCGTGTTATTTCTAAAACGCGCAGGTTGATCAGCGAGGATGGAGAAGTGGTGGTGTAAAGGATGCAGCTGGATTTGTACAGATTTTGAAGATCCTGTGATATGCATCATCACATGCATATCACCATCACGCTGCACACACCGTTGCACAGCTCTCTGAAATGTTTTCCTTCCCATGTTTGAACTTTTGAAGAAAAATGTTTAACTGCTCTATATTTCCATTATTGAATATCAACTTACTTTTGAAAGTTTAAATAGTATTTCTGAAATTTCTTCTAAATATTTAAGTCTTTCGCTATTTTTGGATTAATAAATGTTGAAAAAATTGTGAACCACGACTGTAACGTGCCCCTTAGTGGGGAAGGCTAGAAGGGGGCATTACAGAAGTGGTATCAGAGCCATAGGTTTTGAAGAGGTTGAAATTGTTTGGAAAACTTCGAGTTTAAAACGATTTGGTTCTGGGATTTGATGGAAAGAGACTGCTCAAACTTTACACCCCACTCCATCCTGCTCAACCTGAGGTATGTTTTGAATTGTTTTAAAGTTACCTGCTTGCAAGATTGTTGGGTGATTGAGTCACTTTAAACGTTTTGAAGTTGAAGGAAAACAAATGTTTAACTTCTTACTTCTGTTGTTTCATAAATGTTGATGGAATCTTTTGAAAATGAATGAATGACGTTTCTAAATCATCTTGTCATTTGTTTACAAGTCTTCCGCTGTTTTAAATTGTGAAAATATTTGAAAACTGTCGACCACGACTGTAGCGCGCCCCAAAGTTGGGAAGGTCAGTTGGAGGCGTTACACTTCTTCAGACTTACCAGCATTAATCAAGCTTCAGACTATCAGAGTTATCTTGACTTAAATTAAGCATCATCCTCAATGTTAAATGAAAATTAGTAGCAAATAAATGTCACACATTAATTTGGGAAAATGGTCCGGGCTAGTATATATTGTTCAATTACTCCGGGTTTTTGTGACTACTGATGGTGATATTGGGTGGCCGGAATGGAGCCCTGGGAAGGGGTGGCGACGGAGGTGGACTAGTGGAGTAAGTATCAGAAGCAATCAACTGGGGATTTAGCAGTTATTAACCAAAATCACCAAATCAACTTTCTCATCAAAACAGAATCATAATTCAGCTATTACCATCAGATAACATTTTTATGATATTCAAGAGTATAATACCATTATCAAGATCTCAACAAAAATCAACAACATCATAAATTAACAGATATTTAATTAAAATTTTTCAGATTAATGACACGAATCGAGGGGGCAGAGATTATCCTCAGCAACTCAGAAATATCATAACCAATTAATCAGAATTCATCGAATAACAATCAAATCACCAACAGGAAGCAAGCTAATAGACAACACTGTTACAGTACCATCCACACCATAAAAACGAACTAGCAGAAGCGAAAAAAGAAACAGAGTTGCAGAGGCAAAATAGGGTTTTTGTATTACTTGCTTACTCAGAAAACGTGTTTACAAGCAAATATATATACAAAGCAAAAGATCTAGAGAATTCTATCTACAACTGACTATCTAACTAACTGATTCTAGAAGAAACTACGTCGGCCACTCTTCCAGAACTTGTATTTGAAGCACACGTTCCTTTCTCTCACGTGTGCATGGCTTCATCTTCTGATCTTCTTGAAACACTCCCTCCTTTCTACGTGTACACAACTTCTCCTTCTTGTGTTGCTCGTGTGGTGCGATAGTACATAGACTTAACACCCCCCTCAAGCTGAACATGGTACATGTTTAGCTTGGACAAAAGTGAAAGGAACGATGCTGCCGGAAGAGCCTTTGTGAATATGTCAGCGGGCTGCGAAGAAGAACTAATGTGTTGTGGCAACAGAAAACCTTGCTTGAACAGATCCCGGACCACATGGCAATCAATATCGATATGTTTCGTCCTCTCGTGAAATACTGGGTTCTCGAAAATATGGATTGCAGCCTTGCTATCACACCAGAAAGGAATGGGAAGTTGAATCGAGCAACCAAAGTCACGTAACATGTAAGAAACCCACTGAAGCTCATGGGTTGTAGCTGCCATCGTGCGTTATTCCGCCTCAGCCGAAGAACAAGACACTGTCGACTGCTTCTTAGACTTCCAGGAAACTAAGCAGCCTCCAAGAAATATACAATACCCGGTGAGTGATATGCCTTAAGGCGAAGATCATTAGACGCAAAATAAAACAACCCTCTAGAGGGACAACCTGCAAGGTAGCGAACAACATGGATTGCAGCATGCCAGTGTGAGGAATAAGGCGACTGAACGAATCGGCTAAGCTGTTGAACAGCATAGCTGATATCTGGTCTAGTGTAGCTGAGGTAGAGAAGGCTACCAACTAATCTTCTGTACTTCTCCGATTGTTCAAGAGCAGCAGAAGAATCTATATCAGCTGCAACGAACTTCAGACTAGCAGGCAAAGGAGTTGCAACTGTAGAACAATCAAGCAGCCCAACATCCTTGATTATATCCGTAGCATACTTCGTTTGGGTAATGTAGATACCCTCATTGGATTGCGTAAACTCTATGCCCAGAAAATAAGAAACAGGACCAAGATCCTTGATAGTAAACATATCATCAAGAAACTTTTTAATACAATTAATCAATGAAGAGTTAGAGCCAGTGAGAAGCACGTCGTCAACATTAATGAACAAGAACATCAAATCACCATCCTTGCAATATGTAAACAGGCAGTGATCGTGAGCGGACTGAATGAAACCAAAGTTATGAAGCTTGCCTGTGATTTATCGATTCCACTGTCTGGAAGCCTGCTTCAACCCATAAAGGGACTTCCGTAATAGACAAACATCACCTTTCTTTGCCTTTGAATAGCCCGGAGGAGGAAGCATATAGATATCCTCCGTAAAAGTTTCGTGCAGGAACGCGTTATTCACGTTGAGCTGGTGTAGACACCAACCTCGAGCTGCAGCAAAAGCAGTCAATAACCGCACACTGACGATCTTGGCCACCGGTGAAAAAACTTCCATATAATCCTCTCCCTCAACTTGTGTGTAGCCCTTAGCTGCCAATCGTGCTTTAAAACGCTCCACACTGCCATCGACATGACATTTAATCTTATACACCCATCGGCAACCAATGGCCGTCTTCCCCGGAGGTAAAGTAGTAACCTCCCAAGTTTGATTTCGCTCCAAAGCTGCAAGCTCCAATTGCATAGCTTCCTGCCACTTTGCATTAGTTCTAGCTTGATTGTAAGAAATAGGTTCTTGAAGAGTAGATAAGAAAGCAACTAAATCAGCATGAGCATTAGGTAATGAAGATAAAGAGAGATGACATGAACGAGTAGAGATAGAGCTGGAGTTGGTTGTGACATAATCACGGAGCCATGATGGTGGGTGAGTGTGTCTAGTGGTTATGTGGAGTCTAGGAGATTCGGGAGGAGGAGTCGAGGGAAGATGTTCAGTAGGCTGGGATGAAGTATGAGGTGATATAGGAAGAGAATCATCATCATCTAGAGAATGAGGTAGAGGTTGGCAGGAAGGGAGAGTGACCGGCTGAGATGGAGTAGGGTTGGAGGGAAAGATATTTTCATGAAATATAACATCCCTAGAAATAACAATCTTTTTAAGGGATGGAATGTAAACTTTATATCCTTTCTGCCCACAAGGATATCCCACAAATATGCCAGCATAGGACTTACTGTCAAACTTATCCAAGGACGGCTGTTTCTTAAGAACATATGCAAGACAACCAAATACCCGCAGCATAGAAAGATCAGGTGTGGTGTTATATAGGAGTTGATAAGGTGTTTTCCAGTGTAACACAGGTGATGGCAGTCTGTTAATGAGGTATGTAGCAGCTAGGATAGAGTCCCCCCAGAAAACCTTAGGTAGTTTAGAGTTGAGGAGTAGAGAGCGGGCAACTTGAGCAAGATGTTGGTGTTTACGCTCGACAACCCCATTTTGCTGTGGTGTGTAAGGGCAGTTCTTATGGTGGAGTATCCCATGCTCACTCAATAACTTGACACAACCTTCAATGACAAACTCACTCCCATTATCAGAGCGTACTACCTTAACCACCCTTCCAAATTGAGTTTGAACATATTTGATAAAGGTGTGAATGAGGGAAACAACTTGGCTTTTGAATTTGATAAGAAAAGTCCATGTAGTGCGGCTGAAATCATCTACTATGGTGAGAAAGTATTTACACCCTGTGAGTGATTCTAATTTACAAGGCCCCCAAAGATCAAGATGCAAAAGATCAAAACATCCCAAGCTCTATATTGAACTGTGAGAAAACTCTTTTCTCCTTTGTTTAGAAACATCACATATATCACAAACAAGATCATTGCAGGATGAAAGCAAAGGAATTACAAATGACAAATGGGAGAGTACAATATTGGAAGGATGCCCAAGCCGTGAATGCCACAACACGGCAGATAAAGCATAAGAACTATCAGTACGAATTGAAACATTTGTAGTGCATGGAAGTAGATGTTGAGCAGCTTTAATAGAAGAAGAAAAAGACTCTTTATTCAAGATATAGAGGCCCCGAACAACTTTCCCAGTAGCTAGAATATGGTGAGATTTATGGTCCTGTAGCAGGAAAAAATCCTTGTAAAAATAGCAATATATATTGGAATCAAGAGTGAGTTTCCGAACCGAGAGCAAGTTGAATTTAAAGCTAGGCAGATATAAAACAAATGTAAGAGTAATATGCTGAGATAGGTCAATATCACCAATTTGAGAAACCAGCTGGGTACTGCCATCTGGTAAGGATACGGGAACAGGAGTATGTAGAGTATGAATGTTATGAAAAGCTTGAATAGAATTGCTCATGTGACAAGTAGCTCCTGTATCTACAACCCAACAATCTGAATTTAAACAATCAATAGAACTTAAGCAAATGAAGGGAGATGTACCTGCGCAACCGCCAGAATCGTCAAAACAGGCCAAGTTACTCATCACCTTGGGCTCAGGAATGGATCGACTAGTCCTAGCTCTCTGGATTTCTGAAATGTTGGCAGCAAGTTCATCGTTCCAGTCCACCGGTGTCTCAGAGACCTGAGCTGCAACCACAGAACCACGCTTCTTCATATCACCCCACCAATCAGGATATCCCTTCAATTTGAAGCAATTATCGATAGTATGACCAGATCTACGGCAGTGTTGCAGAATAGCGAACTCCGATCACGGCAAACAAAAGAACGAGGTCGTGAATAATCACGTGAAGAAGTCGATCCTCCTTTCGCTACCATAGCCATGTTGTCCGAGCTCATATGCGGCTGATCGGTAACTAATCTGTTCATCTCTGCTTTCAGCATGAAAGAGTATATGCGGTTCATAACAGGTAAAGGCTCCATCAGAAGAATTTGATTCTTCTCTGAATGAAATGTATCAGCAACACCAAGCAAAAACTCAACAGCTCGATCCTCAGCAGTGACATCCTCATATGCTTGTGTCAAATAAGCCACACCAGATTGTAAACCGAGGAGAAACTCAGCCGATTTGTTTGCCCCGAGCTTACGAATGACCTCTTCTCCATCAATAGCTGGTCGAAGTTGAGTAAGTTGATCGGTTAATGCCTTGAACTTACCATAGTATTCGGTAATGCCCATGGAATCCTGTCGCATATTAGCAATTTCATTCTTCACTTGAAAAAACAATGCAATATTTGAAACACCATATCGTTCTTCAATCTCGAGCCATAATGCGGCGGCATCATTCACGTAGGCAAACTGTTGCACTAGATCCTTGGAAATAGACGCCTTGAGCCATGAAACGACCATGCTATTAACCTTTCTCAATCGACGATAGTAATTAGAAGTAGGCGCCGGTGCTTTGCAGCTTCCATCCACAATCGCCAACTTGTCCTTCGACTCAAGAGCAGTGATCGCATCACTTCGCCATAGTCGATAATTAGAATCTGTTAACGGAAAAGTGATCAACGGCATTCCTGGATGATCGGAACCATGGAGGTTGAGCTGCTCTTCGTATTGAGCATCGTCAGGTTCGACTCGTGGCTCTGGTACCATGTTACAGTACCATCCACACCATAAAAACGAACTAGCAGAAGGGAAAAAAGAAACAGAGTTGCAGAGGCAAAATAGGGTTTCTGTATTACTTGCTCACTCAGAAAACGTGTTTACAACCAAATATATATACAAAGCAAAAGATCTAGAGAATTCTATCTGCAACTGACTATCTAACTAACTGATTCTAGAAGAAACTACGTCGGCCACTCTTCCAGAACTTGTATTTGATCTTCTAGAAGCACACCTTCCTTTCTCTCACGTGTGCATGGCTTCATCTTCTGATCTTCTAGAAGCACTCCCTCCTTTCTACGTGTACACGACTTCTCCTTCTTGCGTTGCTCGTGTGGTGCGATAGTACATAGACTTAACAAACACCAAGCAGGAAGCAAGCATACAGGCAGCACCAAAGTGAATAAATACATAGTAGAGAATAGGGGCTCCCTTTGGTGGTCGAATGAGCTATTGGCGTCGGGGATTTAGTGTTAGCCGGCGGGGGTGGACTTCGGCGGTGTATGGTGGCTGATCGACGTCACGAATTTCCAGTGGTGGGGAATATGCGACGAGCTTCATGGTGGTGGATTGTAGTGTAGGTGTCTGCGCCGTGCACGGTGGGTGCCCG
>JAPKLW010001991.1:115519-127785 GCA_026898455.1 Plectranthus barbatus
TACTTTAGATTTATCGTTGCACAGTCCCTGTGGGATCGACCACCTACGGGTGTAAAAATTTATTTGGCTAACCGCTAAACTGCAGTTATCAACCCTCATGTGTCGCGACTAGTCAGTCAGGTCAAAAGCGCCAGGGCAGCTATGGAGATGATGGGGGCGCGCATGGAAGACATGACGATGAGGTACGAACTCCTCGAAAGGGAGAACCGAAGGCTGCAACATCAAGCCAACACCCGCCCTATCGTCGAGGAGCCCCGAAGCGCTGATAGAACTGCAATGCGGAACCTCGAAACCGAGTTCGATCGGACCGACGAAGGGGGCCAGGAGCAAACCCCGAATGCTCCGCCAACGCGAAGACCGCAGAGGGAACAGCCCGACCGGGACGCTCTCTTGCAAATTGAGCGTCGCTTTGAACAGCGACTCGGTTACTTTGAGGCGCTCATCGCCAGAATCCCTGGTCTGCCACCCCCAGAGAGGACCATACCGCATGAAAGTTATGCAGAGTCTCCCTTCTCTCCGGAGATAGCCAACCGGACCTCCCAGATCGCTTCACTCCCCCTAGTTCGTCCTCTACGACGGAACAACTGACCCGGAGAATCATATAGCTGTATACCGATAGAAGATGCTAGCACTAGCAATACCAAGCGCGCAGCGAGAGGCCTGCATGTGCAAGAGCTTCGGCTCTAGCCTGACAGGACTGGCACTCCAGTGGTTCATCAATCTTCCGCGCAGTTCGATCTCAACATTCGCCGAACTACACCAGCTCTTCCTGAGGCAGTACTCTAGCAGCCGGAGGTTGGACAAGCACCCTGACGACCTATACGCCATTATCCAGAGACCAGGAGAGTCCCTTAGGGACTACTTATCGCGCTTCAATAGGGAGTTGGTCGCGGTGCCTAACTGCCCAAACAGTACTCTCGTACGTGCTTTCACAAAGGGCCTCGATGTGGATTCAGACCTGTACCATGAACTGTCCATTTATCCTTGCCAGATAATGGACGATGTGCTGAATCGAGCCTGGGCGTTGATCAAGTGGGAAGAGGACGAACCCTATCGACGCACACGTCGAGAAAGGCCTGCTGTCCGGGAGGAAGGCCGACGCGAACAATGAGACAGACGTTCGCCCAGGACTCACCCCTACAGTAGGCCACCTCAGGTGAATAACCTCGGTCCGTATGTACCAGAGTACACCCTATCAATCGACCCAGCGGACCTGGTTCAAAACGTGCTCCGACGGATGCCTGAGAAGGTGAAATGGCCTCAGAAGATGAAGGTCGACCCGGCATCACGAGACGTGCAAAAATTCTACGAATTTCATAACAATCATGGACATACTACTGCAGACTGCAGGGCACTTCGACTGGAAGTGGTAGAACTGCTGAAGAAGGGGTTCCAGAAAGAATACCTATCGGACCGGGGAAAAAGGACGTGGACAAGAGAAAAGCAGATCGACGAGACGAAGCCAGCGAAGGCTGACACACCTAAGTCCCCGGTGCTGGTTCGAACAATTAACTGCATCAGCGGGGGATCAGAGATCAGCGAAATCACCAGGTCGACAGCAAAGAAAGCCAGGCGACTGACCCGGGAAGAAGTCATAGCCCCGCGCAAAAACCCGGAGCACGCACCAATCGAATTCACCAGCGACGAGGCACCAGGCCTGAGCCATCCCCACGATGACGCTTTAGTCATCTCGATGCTGATTTCGAACTGCCTCGTGAAGATGATCTTGGTCGATAACGGAAGCTCAGCGAATATCCTGTTCCTGCACGCACTTAAAGAGATGAAGATCCCTGAGGACAAGATAGTTTGCACGCAGACCCCGCTGATCGGGTTCAATGGCGGCGTGTAAATAACTGTCGGGACCGTGGTGTTGCCAACGTAATGTGGAGGAGCGCACCATGACGTGTCGTTCATGGTCATAGATGCCCCCAGCGCCTACAACGCCCTGCTAGGGCGCCCATGGCTGCACCAATTGAGGGTCGTGCCCTCGACGTTCCACCAAGTGGTAAAGTTCCCAATGCCCAAGGGGATATACACGATCCGAGGCAAGCAGAACGCAGCCAAGGAGTGCTACTACACAAGTTTCAAGGCCGTGTGCGCCCAGCAGCACTTTGCCAAGAGCGAACCGCTGCCCCCACAGGGGGAATCCGAGGAAACAGAGGAGGTTGAGCTCGATCCAAGCAACCCAGGGAAAAGGATGAACATAGGCGCCGGACGAGATCCAGAAGTCCGCGTGCAGCTGGTCGAGTTCCTCGCAACCGAGCAGGCCATGTTCGCATGGTCTCACAAGGATATGGTGGGGATCGATCCCGAGGTTATGACCCATCGACTGCAGGTCGACCCCAGCCGCAAGCCGGTACAGCAGAGGAGGAGGAAATTTCCAGCAGAAAAGAACGAGGCGATTAACGAGGAAATCCAAAAATTACTGGATATTGGATTCGTGAGGGAGGTGAAATACCCGACGTGGCTCGCTAACGTCGTGGTAGTAAAGAAGAAGAATGGCAAGAATAGGATCTGTGTGGACTACACAGATCTCAACAAGACGTGTCCAAAGGACCCATATCCACTCCCGTACATCGACTGCATTGTCGATGCAACCGCAGGGCACGACTTACTGAGCTTTATGGATGCATTCTCCGGGTACAACCAGATCCTGATGCACCCCGAAGACCAGGAGAAGATCGCCTTCATGATGAGTAAGGGCATCTACTGCTACAGAGTAATGCCGTTCGGACTCAAGAATGCCGGGTCGATGTACCAACAGCTTGTTAACAAGAAGTTGGAGCCGCTCATAGGGAAGATGATGTAAGTATACATCGACGACATGCTGGTACAGTCGAAGAACTCAAAGGACCATGTGCTCCACTTGAAGCAAGCCTTCGAGATTCTGAATAGGTACCAAATGAAGCTGAACCCCGCGAAGTGCACTTTCGGAGTAGCCTCGAGAAAGTTCCTAGGACATATAGTCACCGGGCGAGGGATCGAGGCAGATCCCGCGCAGATCAGAGCAGTAAAGAGCATCACACACCCGCGAAGCCCGAAAGAAGTGCAGAAATTAATAGGAAGACTGGCGGCCCTGAGCAGATTCATCTCCAGATATTCAGATCGAACTCACGAGTTCTTCCAAGTTTTTCGCAAGGGAAAGAAGTTCGAATGGACAGTCGAATGCGCAAGGGCGCTTGAACAGCTAAAAGATTACCTGGCAAGTCCACCTCTACTGTCCAAACCCAAAGAGGCAGAGACATTACTACTATACTTGTCCGTCTCCGAGCATGCGCTTGGAGCAGTTCTGGTCAGGGAAAGTGCAGGGAAGCAACATCCCGTGCATTACGCGAGTAAACCGCTACTCGATGCCGAAACAAGATACAATGCGTTAGAAAAACTCGCACTCGCTCTGGTAACCGTATCGAGGAAATTGCGGCCATACTTTGAGTCGCACCCTATAAAGGTAGTAACCTCCTACCCCCTGCGAACCGTGTTTTCAAAACCAAGTTTGTCTGGCAGATTACTGAAATGGGCAATGGAGATCGGAGGCTACGGCCTCGAGTTCGAACCGCGTACAACAATCAAATCCCAAGTATTGGCGGACTTCATAACAGAGTTCACAACCGAGCTCCAACTAGATGCAGAAAAAAAAATCGCGAACCTGGAAGTCGGGGAAGTGACAAAAGAACCATGGATTCTTCAGGTCGATGGGGCCAGTAACATGCACGGCAACGGCGCCGGAATTAGGCTGCGAAGCCCCTGGGGAGAATTGTTCGAAAGAGCCATTCGGCTAAACTTTGAAGCAACAAACAACGAGGTGGAGTACGAAGCATTAATCCGAGGAATGCAGCTCGCGAAAGAGCTAGGGGCTCGCCGTCTACAGGTGCACGGAGATTCGCAGCTAGTGGTAATGCAAATGGAGGACCACTATCAAGTCAAAGAGCCCAGGCTACTAAGATACCACGATTTAGCACAAGAAGTCCGCAGGGAGTTCAACGAGTGCGAACTAAAACATATCGCACAAGAAGAAAAATCGGAGACCGATGCACTAGCAAACTTGGCCTCCACCAAGCAAACAAGGCAAAGCAAGCCCATCGCCGTCACGTGGGTTGAAGAACCTGCAGCACCCAGAGCCACAGAAGTTCAGAACGTATCCCCAGGGGATTCGTGGATCGAACCAATCTGACGGTATATTACGGATGGCGTCTTGCCAGAGGATAGGACGCAGGCAATCAGACTAACCCGAGCAGCAGCAAAATACACAATCCATAATGGGGAGTTGTACAGGAGGTCGATTGAAGGACCCCTATTGAAATGCCTCGAACCTGTCGTAGGACAAGTAGTCCTCATGGAAGTACACGAAGGGGATTGCAGAAGCCACCAAGGGGTCGACCTCTAGCCCATAAAGTTATCTCCGCCGGTTTTTACTGGCCCACGCTTCGCAGGGACGCGAAGAATTACGTATGGATTTGTGAAGCGTGTCAACGGTTCGAAGTAACTAATCAAAGCCACGCAGAACCACTCCACGCCACGATCGCGGCCTGGCCCTTCATGGCTTGGGGGATGGACATAGTAGGAAAGCTCCCAAAGGGGGTCGGCCAAAAGGAATACCTCCTCGTGGCAACAGACTATTTCACGAAGTGGGTCGAGGCCGAGGCATTCGCTAACGTCAGAGAGCAGGAAGTAATCAAGTTCCTGTGGATACACATCCTATGCAGATTCGGAGTACCAAAAGCAATCCGGACGGACAATGGAACGCAATTCACAGGTCAAAAAGTACAAGAGTTCTGCGATCAGTACAACATCAAACTCGTCTTCTCCACACCAAGATATCCCGAGGCAAATGGTCAGGTGGGATCTTGGTCGATAACTGTGGGATCTTGGTCGATAACGGCTAGCTCGCAGGATTTTCGGAAGACGCAACCGCTACGTGGCCGAACCACCCCGATTTCCCCAGAGGACGCCCTCTAACCGCTCGGAGAAGACTACGGAAACCCTAAATCATGACCCTTATTTATAAATACCCCTTGTATGCGCCGATTCGCGCCATCCGGCACACGACACATTGAAAAGCTTAATTCTGCAGGCATTAGTAGCAGTTCGAGAGATCTGAGAGTTTGATTTGTTCATCGTAGAAAGTAGATAGGATTCTTCCAGTTTGTTTGTTTTCACTTCGCTCAGATCACTAGATATTGCATCTTTGCTTTCATTATGCTGTTTCTTGCTTATTTGTATTTGTAGTTCTCGGGGCTCCGTATTCATTTCGATCCGACCCTCAACACCTCACGATAGTTATTTTATTTTATGATGAATCATCCATTAAGTTCCATGTAGAATATTATTTCTACCTCAAATAAAAAAATATTTTACATCTGTAATTTTCTCCCAAATTAATTAGTACACCTAAATTGCACAACCCATAAAAAAAAATTACCGTCAGTCAAGTTGGATAAAATCCTCAAACAAAAATTCTTTTTGATAAAATTTCCTAACGGATAAAACTTTGTATAAAATTCTTTTGGATAATATTTCCTAACTGATAAAACTACGAGAAGTGAAATTTTTTTGGATAAAATTCCGTATTTTCCCGTGGCAAGTATTTATTAAAATGTAATTGATAGTTTCATTATGTAGTGAAAATGGGTAAGAACATAAACTTAACGTAAGAATATATTGCAAATGCATGGAGAAGCCCGAAGCGACGTACAAATGAATAACAAAAGAAAATTGTAAATACGAGTTAAAAGCATAACAAAAGAAGAAGAAGCAAACATGTGGTTGTACTTTGTGTGTGTGTGTGTGCACAGTTATAATGAATCGTCCCAATTAGAATAAGGTTTAATTATATACCAAATTCCAACTGACGAAGTAGACCAACAAAGAAAATTAAGAAGATTGACATACAATTAAACACTAAACAAAGAAATATATATACATATATATATATATATATATATATATATATAAGAAAGGCGAGCATGGGGCTAGTCACGCAACGCCTTGACGACCTTGATACCACCAATCGTGACATCCTGCCCGTTGTGTAACGGGTAGATGGTGACGACGACGGAGGCATCTTCATCATCTATATCAATGTTCTCATACAGTTCCTTCAAGCTGAAGCTGAGGTTGCAGTCAGATGAAGACAACGTGGCTTTGGTTTTACTTTTGTTTTTCGATTGAGCTTGAGCATGAGCATGAGCATGATTCTGCGGTATCTGCCCGAAGGTCCCAGCATACTCCGGCCTATTGATCTTTATACCATCGTCATCTTCATCGTTGACGAAGACGTTAAACTTAATAATGCTGTTGGGATTGGAGACGATGTTCTGGAGCACCAGCACTTCATCAGCCTTGCCTTTCTGTTAAGATATAATTCATACATCTATATCTTTTCGTATATTGTACATATCTAGAATAGATTTGATTTCCCCTATATATACCTCTATGTACATCTATTTTTATTTGAGTGAAATACAGGAAATATATTTCCCTACATGGTATCAGCCTAACCCTTGGCTAAAACCCTAGTTCCTCCAACCCTAGACGCCGCCGACCCTTCTCCTGCACTGTCATGGCTGCCATCGTCGACCATGGTGATCTTCCGACACTACCTCTCTCGACCATCATTCATATGGTCAACATAAAACTCACCTCTACCAACTATCTTCTTTGGCACGCTCAGATCGAACCCCTCCTCATTACTCAAAATTTCATGCCGTATGTGGACGGCTCGATCCCAGCCCCTCCTCGTTCTCTCGCTGCTGCTCCTGGCGCTACCGCAGCGCCGAACCCCGAATTTTCAAAGTGGTACTCTCACGATCAGTTGATAAAGTTATTCCTTGTCTCTACGCTCAATGAGGAATCTATGGCTATTATCATCGGATGTTCGACGTCGCATGATGTCTGGACCGCGTTGTCTCGCTCTTACAGCCATCGATCCATGGCCCGCGAGTTAAGTTTAAAGGATGACTTACTTTCTATCAAACAATGTGATCTTTCCATCTCTGATTATGGCCGCCGCTTCAAAGGATTGTGTGATCAACTTTTGGCCATCGGACGCTCCATTGACAACTCTGATAAATCTCACTGGTTTCTCAGAGGTTTAAATCCGTCTTACTCAACCTTTACGGCTTCTCAGATGGCACAAGAGCCACTTCCATCTTTCGACGTGTTACTTGCTCGAGCTATCAGTCATGAACTCTTCGTCCGAGGTGCTGAGCCATCGCCGTCGCCTCAGCCCGTCGCGTTTCATGCGTCCTCCAATTCGCATGATTCCGGCGGCAAGTCATCATCTTCTAAGAACCGCGGTCGTTCTCATGGAGGAAATCGACCACGATGTCTTTGACTGCCCCAAGTGCTTCGATCGATCCTATGTCCGCTCCTGCAGACCGCCACCCACGGCACAGTTGGCCGAGGTTTTCTCAGCTCAGTGTTCTATTTCCTCGCCTCCAGTTTCAGATTGGTACTGGATACCGGCGCCTCTGCTCATATCTCCGCCAACACTTCCTCCTTAGACAATGTTGCTGACTACTCGGGCTCTGATCATGTTGCCGTTGGTAACGGTGCCTGCCTCCGTATCACTCATACGGGCTCCCTCTCTATCTCTGATTCTTTATCTTTACGCCATGTCCTTGTGGTTCCTTCAATTACTAAGAATCTTATATCTGTTAGTAGACTCACTCATGACTATCCGGTTGATGTTTTGTTTACTGATTCACAGCTGCACATTCGGAATCGGGAAACCGGACAGACTGTCGCCACCGGCGTGCGTAAGCATGGGTTGTATGTCCTACATACACCCATCTCTGCCCTCACCGCCTCTTCGTCGTACAGTCCTCCTCGCGCCTCCTTCGAGACGTGGCACAACCGCCTAGGACATTCGTCTCCAAAAGTCATCAGTCTACTTACAAAGCTTAGTTTCCTTTCTACTTCGTCTCCTGTTTTGCACAACAATTCATGTACTTCTTGTCAGTTAGCTAAAAACACACATTTATCTTTTCCTGTTTCTGATAAACGTGCTTCCAGTGTTCTTGATCTTATTCATTGCGATCTTTGGGGTCCCTCTCCCGTTCAATCAAAATTTGGTTTTCGTTATTATGCCGTGTTTATTGATGAATTTTCTCGATTTACTTGGTTCTATCCATTAAATGCTAAATCTGATTTTTTTGAAATTTTCCTTAATTTCCACGTGTTTGTTGAAACTCAATTCTCACGAAAAATTAAGAAAATTAAAAGTGATGGGGGTACTGAATTCACTAACTCTCGTCTTAAAAATCATTTTGCAAAATCCGGAATCCATCATCTCATCTCTTGCCCTTATACCCCTTCACAAAACGGCTGTGTTGAACGCAAACACCGTCACATAACCGAAATGGGTCTCTCGTTACTTTTAAAATAATCATCACATCTCTCTCTTTGGGTAGAAGCTTTTAGTACTGCTGTCTATATCATCAATCGCATTCCTATCCCACTACTTCAAAACAGCTCACCCTTCGAACTTTTGTTTCAAACCAAACCCTCATATGACTCCCTTCGCACCTTCGGGTGTCGAGTCTTCCCATGCCTCCGAAACTACACCAAACACAAATTAGAACCTCGTAGTCTACCGTGTGTATTCATTGGGTACAGTTCGAATCACAAAGGTTTTCGTTGTCTAGATCTTACTTCAAATCGAGTCTACATCACTCGCCATGCTAGGTTTGATGAACACTCCTTTCCTACACTTTCGTTCCTTTGGGGACCAAAACCCTCACTTTCTGGTTTAGTGTGAGAGGAAACACTACTTTGTCTACAGGTTGCGCCTGTTTGGACAGATTCTGGATCTTTGCCTGGATATTTATCCTCCGGGTAGGCGGCGTTGCAGTAGGCGCAGGCTGCTGTTTGAACCCCAGAGGGTTGCCGGGATCCGAGGTGTCGAGGTCTCTCATCAGCTGCAGGGCTTTCTTGTAATTGAGTAGGTCATCTGATGACAGCAAGTGCGCCGGCTTTCGGTCGACGCGCAGCTGCTTCGGCGGAGCCGGGATGATGTAGTCCTTGTAAGGAAGGGGAGGGCAACAGTTCACCTTCAGCTTCTTTCCCGACTTCTTGCTGACAATGACTGAGTCATGGCAGGTCGAGAAATCAGGAGGTGGAATGGGATCGGCGTGAGCTAGGTTGGCGGCGCTGTAAAGACCTCCCATGCCCAGGAGCATGTTTCTCCGGTCTATCGGCTTCTCGCCGCCGTTGCATGACACGTGAAACCGCCGCTGGGTTGTGGATGTGGATCGGGATGGAGGAATCGTGCGGTGGTTGGTTGAGAGCAGTGTGGATGAAGATTGAAGGAAAGCCATGCTTGTTTTCTATTCATGTGTGCACCTCACGCTCTATTTATAGTTAGTTAATTAGTTAGTTATAAAATGTCTTGAAAACTTCACTTTGACCCCTAAAGAATTGTTAAATTACAATGTCGTCTTTTTTTTCCTAATGGACTTTAAATCATATAAAATATTTTACATTAATATTTGTAAAACTGAATTTAACAAATCAAAAATACATTGAGAATCTGATAAAATCATCTCATTATCAGAAGTTGTTTACTAAGAATTTAAAACAAATCAAATAACATGCACCTCCAAATGTATCCCATGCTCTCTTGAAGTAATAAACATTTCTAAGTTATCGTAAGTTTTTTTTTTCTTTTATATCCCAAGTTTTTTTATATCGTATTTTTTAGTTATTTTATAAGTTAACGTAATGTAATAATATTGAGAAACAAATTTATTCATGGTTTAAATAACGATCCATTTTCTTTGAATTAATGTGTATATCATGTGTTTGAGTGTAACTTTTTTTATTGAGTTGTAGTTTGTTTGGTGTGTTTTAATGTAATTTATTTTCTTGTAATTTGATATGTATAGTAACTTTCAATAACTATTTAATAATATAGGTTCTAGATCTTCCTTATTCATCTTAGTTATTAAGATAAGATTTAATTGTTGAAAATTATAATGTTCAAATGCATCATTTGTTTATATATCTTGTGTGTATAATAAGATATCATACATGCATGATTATCGTTAAGCCTTTTTCGATTTATTAGACATTTTCAACATAGATCATTGAAATATAATCCACGCTTATGGGATGAGCATTCTGTATTCCATTATTATAACCATAATAAACATTATATTTAATAAAGCGACGAATTAACGATGATGGAATTAAATATTATTATAAATACTTCAATAATCATTGGAGCCGTGAGTTAATGTGATGGGCTAATAATGCAAATATATCCCAAACTTTAGATGATTTCCTAAATTTATCCCAAACTTTTAAATATAACAATTTTAGACCTAAACTTTGAATGAGTTCCCTATTTTATCCCAACCTTTTAAATATAACAATTTTAGCCTAAACTTTGAATTTTTTCCCATGAGTTAATACTGTTGTTAATGAAGTGAGACATTAATGATAGAGTATAACTCTTAAATTGCTCCAACCAATGATCATCAAGAGTGGGATATTGATGATATGTGATAAGTTGGCATGTGATCTGCATCACATTCTTAGAGAATGTAGTTGATCTCACGGCTACGAAACATTTGATGTTCGTGATGGACACATGGATACTTTGGAGAGTATTGGTATACCCTACCTCTAAACCATTTGTTTTGTGTGTCTATGGTTTATTGGTAAGTGGAGTATATAACGGTCCTTAGACCTGAGGTCAATACTCATTTTATTTACAAAGTGGTGTGCTTTGACCAAGTACAATGCTTGCACTCCAATAAAGGGGTAGATACGGCTTGTGTTGGGTACATCATGATGTGGATGAAAATGGTAGTTGAGCCAAGATGGAATTCATTGCTCGATTAGACTTTGAGAAGAACACTCAAATTCTCTATATTATTTGACCGCTAAGTCACTGGCCAGTGCAAAGAGATGCATTCAACTATGGTAATTGAATATGATCTATATGAGTCATCTAGTAAAGATGAGATAAATTAATTAAGCTATTGGGATAGACACATGGCAAATCCTAGGCTTAATTGAGTGGTTCGCAAATGAAGGGATGTTATATAAACTTCACGAAAGGTTAAGTTTACTAAGTCCACGTAAACGTTCTCTATATATCAAGTTCGCTACACAACGCAGTCTAGGAGTTTTGTGTAGACTTTAATTTGATTATCGTTGGTAATGGAGGCCTATAGGGTCACACTATAAGTGTTGGATTGATCAGATTAAGGGTGTAAAGATGGTGCATGATTTTTGAAATCAAAATCGTAGTCCAAGTGGGAGATTGAAAGATATGGACTAAGATTTTGTACTAATTAGATTAGTATAATATATATTAATTAGATTAATATATATCTTTCTAGATAATATACTAATAATATTAGTATATAATATATTAATTGGATTAATATCTATTTGATAATATATTAATAATTAGATTATTAATTATTGGAACTGATATGGAAATAAATAAGGCCCAAATCTAATTAGATAAGATTTGAGATTCTCCTCTATATATTAGAGAATTACTTATTCTAAGAATATAAGAAATTAACGTGACTTACATATGAGAAGAGAAATAATTTGTTTCCAACACAGTTCAAAAAATACACAAAACCTAGGGTTTTGAGTTCTACGCCTCCATAATTCTCTCTGGGAATTCCTAGCGTTCCTGGTTTGAATATACACCGTGAATTGGATTCTGCACCTGATTGATTCGACACGTGGATACCTTTAGTGGTGGATTCGCGCTGCAGGACAAGTCAAACTGTAAGTTTTTCCTTTTAATTCACGTTGAATCTCTACGCATGATATTAATTATAAATCTAGATCTGTTCGTTGATAAACTATTCCGCTGCGTTCATTAGATAAAATCAACGAAACCCAACAGTCACCCCCTCCAATACCAACACAAAACTCTGCTCGGTAATATTCGAATTTGGATCGATCATCTGTTGTGCACCTAGGTACAAGAGAGATTACTATTAGTCACTGATGCAGATTTTCAGCATGAACCAAACAAGGGGGCTGTTGGAGTTTTCTAGAAAGACTTTCAAAATATTGAATTTATGAATTATTCATGTATCTTAGAAGATGAGTGAATATGTAATTAAAGAAGGAAGTGAAGAATTGTAAATGAGTAGTATAAATATGTAACATGTGAGAATGAGAAGGCAACGTGAAAATCAATATATCCACAGCCTTAAATTCCAGACTTGTTCAGAGAAAAAATCCTTTCTCCTTAATTTGTCATCTCTCTTAGCCTTTTGGTGGATTCCTTA
>JAPKLW010001992.1:373-78760 GCA_026898455.1 Plectranthus barbatus
TCTGCGGAAACAGAAATTAGAATACTAATTTCTAGAGAAAAACAAAATAAAGAATAGGGAAGAAAAGATCTGTTGTTCTCCAGATTAGATCTTCAGATCAGTGTCCCGGTGCAGGTCAGATCTACTACTGGTGAGGACTCCGTAGATCTGTGGCTTGAGCAGGACAAGAATCGAAATTATCCTCCTCTCTCCCTCTGAAGTCGGCGCCTCTCTCTCACTCTCTTAGATCTAGGGTTTTTCAAATTGTGTTATGAAGTGGCTAGGGTTTCAGAGAGTGAGAGGTCTATTTATAGACCTAGGGTTATAAAATCCTAGTGGGCTCCTGGGCTAAATTCAGCACACTTATTTGGGCCAGACCTGGGACCTAATGCAAATAATAAAGTGGGCCTATAAATTAATGAATTCTCATGTCCACAACCCAGGACACAATTAATTAATTAATATTAATTCTTTTTCACCACAGAATTAATACTGACCTACCCCTTTATTACCACGTTATGAGAACGGGTTGCATTAATTGAGAATCCCCATATTTAAGGTTACCGGACATCCATTAATTAATCGGAGCCTCTGACAAGCTCTAACTACAATTAATTAATATCTTATAATTCCTTAGTAGTATCATTCAAACCTTATCACTCGTACCTGAACTTAATCAGCCTGCAGGACTTTGGCACAATGAATGTTATTGAGCTCCTCAGGGAATGTCCCCATCCTATTACTCGGATATGGTTACCTAAGTTCAGTCTCAGGCGGTACTACACGAACTGCTGTTACCCAAGATGCGGATATACGAGCACGTTACTTAGGCTCTCCACCATGGCAAGTCAAAGTAACAGTCAACCCGTGCAAACCCCTGAACCTTTGTTAGGGTTTGGACTCAATCAATATAACGAGATCTTTTATTCGCTAATGTCACACAGACGAATATATCTCACTGCGGTCCATCAATACGCCACCTCTGCGTACCAGCATGTCAAGTAACCAAGACAAACTACTTATTCTGACAATGCCGCAGCCATCCGGACAGACGTATCCTCATACGCTGTCTCGGCTGTGATTAGGTTTATGTCTCACTAGGTCAAGTGATCATACTGTCTTCTGCGATCTACAACACGCCGTATGATCGTCCCTATCGGTGAGACAAGAGGATACCATTGTTCATACATATAAGTTTGTTAACAGATAGGAGAAATAAACCGTTGTATACTCATTGTAATAAATGCTTTCAGTATGCAAAACCCATCAATCTCCCACTTATTCTCAAAGCATAACTAAGCTATTACAGAGTATACAGTCCGTCTATCTAGTCTGCTGTCTCTTTAACCACTATCAGTGGTCGGCATCCACCTCAGACCCAGCTCACGAATATGTCTTTCGTAAACTTTCTGCGGTAAGTTCTTTGTAAACGGATCAGCAAGATTGTCAGCAGTGTCAATCTTCTTAATCAGCACATCGCCCCTCGATACAATTTCTCGTATGATATGGTACTTTCTCTCTATGTGTTTGCTTGCCCTCTGAGACCGCGGTTCCTTTGAGTTAGCCACTGCACCAGAGTTATCACAATAAATTATGATGCTCCTCGGCAAACTAGGGATCACGCCCAACTCTAAAAGGTAGTTCCGGAGCCACACCCCCTCTTTCGAGGCGTCGGAGACGGCGACATATTCCGCCTCCATGGTGGAGTCAGCAATGCATTTCTACTTTGAGCTCCTCCAAGAAATAGCTCCACCTCCCAGGGTAAACACATATCCTGAGGTCGATTTCTTCTCATCCTGGTCCCATTGGAAATCCAAGTCCGTATAACCCACAGGGCACAAATCCTCACTTTGATAAACTAGGCAAAAATTCTTAGTCCTTTTCAAATACTTGAGGATATGCTTTACAGCAGTCCAGTGCGCCTGTCCAGGGTTAGACTGATATCTTGCTACCATGGCAACGGCATAACAGATATCTAGCCTGGTACACAGCATCGCATACATGAGACTACCCACATCCGAAGAATATGGTACAAGACTCATTTTGTCTTTCTCCCGCTGTGTCAGAGGACACTGCCCACTAGAAAGACGAACGCCATGTCTGAAAGGTAGCAAGCCTTTCTTGGCGAGTTGCATGCCGAACCGGGATATCACAGTATCCACATAGGATGCCTGGGATAAGCTCAACATTCTTCTTTTACGATCTCGTAAGACATTAATCCCAAGAATATAGCCAGCTTCACCCAGATCCTTCATTTGGAACTGTTCGGATAACCAAATCTTGATTTCGGACATCACTCCCTCGTTGTTTCCAAATAGGAGTATATCATCAATGTATAGTGCAAGAAAGACCAAGCTCCCACTGACACAAAGTCGGTAAACACAACTTTTGTTTTCCAACTGTGCAAATCCGTAGGATTTAATCACATCGTTGAAACGTAAGTTCCACGACCTTGAAGCTTGCTTAAGTCCATACAAAGACTTCCTAAGCTTCCAGACAAGATGTTCTTCGCCCTTGCTTATATAACCTTGGGTTGCTGCATATAGATGTCTCTACCTTCTTCAAGGTAACCGTTTAGAAAAGCGGTTTTGACATCCATCTGCCAGATCTCGAGGTCCATATGCGCAGCTATGGCAAGGAGTATCCGGATGGATTTGAGCATGGCTACGGGTGAAAAGGTTTCGTCATAGTCAATGCCCTCTTTCTGACTATAACCCTTTGCCACCAGCCTGGCCTTGAAAGCCGTGATCTTTCCATCCGCCCCTTTCTTTCTCTTGTATACCCATTTGCACCCTATGGCCCTAAAGCCATCCGGCAAATCAGTTTTCTGGTATACATCCATAGCAGTTATGGATTCAATTTCAGAATCCATGGCGACACGCCATTTGGCAACATCCTTGTCCTGCACTGCCTCTTCGTAAGTCAGTGGGTCAGAGTCCTCATGTCCGTCTTCCAGGCTCAAGTCCGAAGACTCACCCACGAACATGTACCTTTCCGGGTGGAAAATAACTATCCCACTACGACGAGGCATTGGTGTCGTGGCAGTAGTAGGTGCAATTACTTGTGGTCCTGCACCTTGCACTGAAGAACGTGTCTGTGGTGCTGTACCTCTCACATGTGGGTGTGTGGTGTTGTACCTCTCACAGGTGCACCCACATCTACACGTTCCCCTTCCCTTGGAATTGTACTCTCGTTCTCAATTTCTTGAAGAACGATATCACTCCTTGACCTGTGATTACTCACATACTCGTCCACCAAGAATCTAGCATTGGTGCTAACAACGACCCTTTGACTCTCAGGAGAGTTAAAGTAACCACCTTTCGTTTGCCTGGGATACCCTATGAACAACATTACTTTTGACCTGCTTTCTAACTTATCAGGTTCCTTCGATAGTACGTGTGCCGGACAACCCCATACTCTAAACTTGCACAAACTAGGTTTGCAACCAAGGAAGAGCTCAGAAGGTGTCTTAGGAACTGATTTAGAAGGCACCACATTAAGCACGTAAGCTGCTGTCTCCAATGCGTAGCCCCAAAACAAAATTGGAAAGTTTGCATAACTTATCATTGATCTTACCCTCTCTAGAAGAGTCCTATTTCTCCTTTCAGCCACACCGTTTTCCTGGGGAGTACCCGGTGTAGTCCACTGGTATGTAATCCCATTTTCTGACAAATACTGCAGGAACTCGTTACCGAGGTATTCGCCACCGCGGTCAGATCGCAGTGACTTGATAAGTTTTCCCGACCTTCTTTTCTACCTCAGCCTTGAACTCTTTGAATTTCTCAAAGCATTCAGACTAGTAGCGAAGCAGGTAAACATATCCGTACCTTGAGTAATCATCAATAAAAGTGACGAAGTACTCGTACCCTCCACGAGCCTGAGTGGACATCGGTCCACATAAGTCAGAATGGATCAATTCCAACACTTCCTCTGCTCGAGACTGACTAACCTTGAAAGGCCTAGTTGACATCTTGCCCTCGATGCAGGATTCACAGACTTGATAAGGTACAGCCCGGACTAGGTCCAATGTACCGTCATCTGCAAGTCTTTGAATCCGCTTCAAGCTGATGTGACCCAGTCTCAAGTGCCAGAGATATGTAAGATCCTCATCAGAAGAAGTAAGTTTTCTCTTCCTAGGATTATCAATTATGGATGAATTACATGCAATACTTAAGGACAAATTTGATCAAAGCAACATAAAGATTGTAAATCAACATACCACAATGAATAACATTGTTATTACCAATGATAAAATCATAAATAACAAATATCCATAAAAGTTGATGAAATTTGTCCTGCCGATAAACCACGACCCACAAATAAATTCTCAAATGTACTTTAATTCATCAAAACATAAAGAAAAGAAAACTCCATGAAGCTCCGTCATAAAACGTTGCCTTCAGCCAGTTTGGTATCTTCTTGTCATCACTCACCAGCCTTGTCGGCATGGTCCCCTGCAAAGTATAACAACATGATCAACAAGTCAGTGCTTACAGCTCTAGAAGAGCAACAACTAACTCTAATCATGCTTACAGTTATACATGCAAAATGGCATACCTTGTCTAGCTTTGTTGGCTTGACAATCTTTCCTCCAATGTCCTTTCTTACCACACCTGAAAACACTTGTCCCTCGAAGTCTCCGCCATAGGCTTATTAACAGCTCCCACGTCCTTCGCAGTTACCTTTCCAGCCTTCTTCTTAATCGCTCTTTTCGGCTTCATACCTTTCGATACAGCAGAGTGATTACCAGAAGTAGCTAAGGCAACCTTCTAAGGATTCATAACCGATTCCACTGTCATCAAGTCATTGAGCAACTCGTAAAGAGTATACTCCTTCTTGTTCATGACAACAATCAGTCTAAAACTCTCAAAGGATTTGGGTAGAGAGTTCAGTATGATATTGACTTTAGCCTCATCGTCGATACCTCCACTGTGCACAGTTAGCTCATCCATGAGGTGAGTCATGGAAACTACGTGCTCTCTCACTCGTTGTAATAGTCTACTTCCTCTTGCGAGGATTCAGTAGTGGGCACTTATAGGACAAAGTACTTGTAGAACGAACATGTGTTCTTCCACAATCAGGATGTATTCAAGGTTGCGTTTCCATTCCAAGAATTTTGGACCAGTTAGAGAATTTTGTGCGAGAATATTGATAACACTAGACATAGACATATCCGAAACAATAAAGAATCTTAAATAAGAACATACATGTTGAACTTCGAAAACAAATGCATTGAAAACCTTTTAATAAATCAAATACAAATGTTTTCCACTAATTGCCCAAGAGTTCCCACCTCAAGATACACTCGTAGACGTTTACGATGTCACCCTCAACCAGAACTGCGGGTTTTAAGCCCCAATCCATTTAATTTCACTACCATGTCAGGATGCTTTTGACACTAGAAATTAATAATTAGTGAAAACCTTAGACCAAGCCATCTCTCAAGAACAGGGATGCAATTCTTGCATTAAATTCTAAGATGCTTCTAAGCAATTAACCACAAATTTAACTCCAGCCAAAAGAGACAGTTTAGCATGGCACGTAACCATAACGCACAGCCCTTAAAGCTTTTGTTATCTATAATTTAAATCAATCCTAGAATACTTGTGAAAGAGGTCTACGCAAGCTACACTCGTAGACGTTTACGCAAAAGAGAGATACACTTACAGCCTAGGACCGCTTTGTGGAGGTCTATTGATTTTAATTAAAAAAATCTGCATAGTATTTTTCTTTTAAAAGGTTTCTTTATGCGCACACATAATTTCTTTGTTATTATATTTTCCAAATTTTTGCATGTAATTAAACAAGCCCAAAACTTCCCAAAATATAATCCAACAAAAGAAATTAATCACATAAGCATGCTTGAAAAGCTGTAAATAATAAAAGCAGTAAAACATGTTTTTCCTATTATCTACACATGCTTAATTGTGCACATAAATAAATCACATATCATACGAGGACAATTAAGGCAAACAAAAATTCCTCGTGGCCCCAAAAATAGAAAATAAAATCTATCTATTACAAATTTGAATTTTGAATTAATTTGGATAAATCCAAATCTTTTCAAATCTTCCAAATCTTCAAGAGGCCTTCAAATCTGGATACACCAAATCTTTTGGATTTTTAGGCCTTTGTGATCTGATGATTTTCCCTAACCCTAATGCAAACCCTAGGGTTTACACAGGACTGTACAAAGCACAAAAACACAAGCCACCGCGACGGGACAGCAGCAGCCGAAGACGACCAAAGTCGCCGCCGACTACCCACCACCGCCGCCGCCGGTCCAGCGCCGCCCTGTGCCGCTGCTTGCGCACGGCGCCGCGCCCGCACTGCCTTGCGCGCGCAAGTCACGCACCGTGGGTGCTGTCCTCGCGCGCCGTGTGTGCGCCGCACGCCTTCGACCGCGCCGCCGCCGTCGTCCGCCGTGCCCGGCCCTCCGTCGGCTCCGTCTTCGTTCTTCATCCTCGACCCGTCCAAATACAAATTTGAAAATTACAGAAAAAACTATTCTATTACAATTTTCAAATCTACACTAATCACGGATTTTCTCGTGATTTTACAAAACAATTCAGCCCTACACGGATAAACCACTGCAGGTTGAATCAATGGGTTGCCATGAGGAACAAAAACCAACATCCACAAAATAAATTCATACATGCATATTGAATTTAATTATGAACAACAGAGCCATAAATCAGAAACCTGGCTCTGATACCAATTGTAGGGTTTTTACGTGAACCGAATCACCAAAACCAAACTGAACCGGATCGATCTATGGATATTGCTCACAATTAAATTTCTCAAAAACCTAGCATGCTCCTATGAATTTAATACATAATTGTGGATTGAGAGATTACCGTAATTCCATCGTCTCTGTACCGATCTTTTGCGTTTGAATTCCAAAATCCAATTCAACCACGCAATCCGATTTCTCTATAGAAACAAAAATTAGAATACTAATTTCTAGAGAAAAACAAAATAAAGAACAGGGAAGAAAAGATCTTTTGTTCTCCAGATTAGATCTTCAGATCTGTGTCCCGGTGATGGTCAGATCTACTACTGGTGAGGACTCCGTAGATCTGTGGCTTGAGCAGGACCAGAATCGAAATTCTCCTCCTCTCTCCCTCTGAAGTCGGCGCCTCTCTCTCACTCTCTTAGATCTAGGATTTTTCAAATTGTGTTATGAAGTGGCTAGGGTTTCAGAGAGTGAGAGGTCTATTTATAGACCTGGGGTTATAAAACCCTAGTGGGCTCCTGGGCTCAATTCAGCACACTTATTTGGGCCAGACCTAGGACCTAATGCAAATAATAAAGTGGGCCTATAAATTAATTAATTCCCATGTCCACAACCCAGGACACAATTAATTAATTAATATTAATTCTTTTTCACCGCAGAATTAATACTAACCTACCTCTTTATTACCACGTTATGAGAACGGGTTGCATTAATTGAGAATCCCCATATTTAAGGTTACCGGACATCCATTAATTAATCAGAGCCTCTGATAAGCTCTAACTACAATTAATTAATATCTTATAATTCCCGAGTAGTACCACTCAAACCATATCACTCGTGCCTGAACTTAATCAGCCTGCAGGACTTTGGCAAGATGAATGTTATTGAGCTCCTCAGGGAATGTCCCCATCCTATTACTCGGATATGGTTACCTAAGTTCAGTCTCAGGCGGTACTACACGAACTGCTGTTACCCAAGATGCGGATATACGAGCACGTTACTTAGGCTCTCCACCATGGTAAGTCAAAGTAACAGTCAACCCGTGCATACCCCTGAACCTTCGTTAGGGTTTGGACTCAATCAATATAACGAGATCTTTTATTCGCTGATGTCAGACAGACGAATATATCTCACTGCGGTCCATCAATACGCCACCTCTGCGTACCAGCATGTCAAGTAACCAAGACAGACTACTTATTCAGACAATGCCACAGCCATCCGGACAGACGTATACTTATACGCTATCTTGGTTGCGATTAGGTTTATGTCTCACTAGGTCAAGTGATCATACTGTCTTCTGCGATCTACAACACGCCGTATGATCGTCCTTATCGGTAAGACAAGAGGATACCATTGTTCATACATGTAAGTTTGTTGACAGATAGGCGAGATAAACCGTTGTATACTCATTGTAATAAATGCTTTCAGTATACAAAACCAATCAGGTCAGTCTTACAAGTTGGTCAATGTTGTAGTCGCTTAGGACCGGATCCATTTTCCTTGCACCTGTTTCTTTGGGTTTCTGTGTTTTAGCTCAGGTACTTAAGGATGTTGAACGTTGTAAATCTTCCCATGTACTCAATAGAGAACTTCCATGTATGGCAGAAGAGGTCTCTTATCATGCTGAAAACATCCACCCGAAGATGGTAGACGTGATAGCCAACGGACCAATAAAGATCACCAAAGCCAATACTCAACTCGGAGGTGCTGAAGGTCCAGAGATCGTGGATAAGCCGTAGGCAGAGTAGACAAACAAAGACAAAGCTTGTGCTCACGTTGATCTTATGGCGCATGAGCTGATTTTGCATGCTCTACCGGAACCCCTGGTCAAAGCAGCTCTCGAGTACGACAATGCTAACCAAGTATGGGACTTTCTTAGTACCCTCAGCCAAGAAACCGACAAGATGAAACGCAATTAAATGCAGATATGTGTGGATAAGAACAAATCTTTCCAAATTCTTCGTGGAGAGAACACCAAGTCGATGGAGGCTCGTTTCAATACCATAGTCTGTGAGCTCAAAAACTTGGCGAGAGAATATACAGTTGCTAACCTTAATGCTAAGATTCTCTCCAAGATGCTAAAAGAAGATTGGTTTATTAGAAACACAAGTCTGAAAGAGAAGGATTTATCAAAAATCTCAACAAAGAATGTATTTGCCCAACTGCAAGCACACAAATGGGACATCTAGATTCTTAAACAAAAATGAAGTCGTTTGTAGTACAAGCTCACCAGCACCAAATGAAGAAGATGCGGTCTTCTTCGTAAAAAGAGACTTCAAGAGGAGACTACATAATTCGTATCATGCTGATAAATCAAGTGGTCATGCCTCTACATCAAAAACTGCTCCTACAACTTCATACTCGCATAATAAGGAAGAAGAAAGCTCAGTTGCTGAGTTGGAGGAAGAGATGAGGAAGCTAATAAAGCTCCTTGAAAATGCCAAGGCTAAAACTGAAAATTCACAAGAAGGTGACCAGAAGTTCAGTGAAAGGCCACCTAAAATTTATTTTGAATGCAACTCTCTAAATCTTCTCAAATACGAGTGCCCTCTTGTTGACAAAGAAGAGAGAGAAAGATTAAAGAAGATCTTCGTGTGCAGAGCGTCTAAAGCTGTAGCGAATGCCATGCTTTCTCGAACTGAAGTTCCAAATATTCCTAACAACGACAATGGTTATTACACGTCGGATGATGAGTCAGAGGAGGAAGCACTCTTAGTGTTCATGTCTGCTTTCGGAGAGGATGTTTTAGATGCTAAAGTCGAAGAACAAGAAACTGAAATTGAGAAATTGGTAACTAATTCTAACTTAGTTTCTACTTCTTCGGCATGCATTCCCGAGGACACTGTATCTATTTGCTTGGATTCAAATGATGTCACTCTTGAAATCCTTTAAAAAGAGTTTTCAAAATTCTATGAATTGAAAAATATTTTGGTCGGTGAAAACTCCTCACTGAAACTTTAAGTTTCCGATTTGACCAATAAGATTGAGAAATCGAGGTCACTCAGTGAGGAACTGACAAAATTAAGGGAAGAACTTCCATTTTGCTCAAAATCTTCCAAAACAATTCTAAAGAATGTGATTCTCTAAAATGGTGTAGCTGAAAGAAGAAATAGGACTCTTCTAGAGATGGTAAGATCAATGATGAGTTATGCAAACTTACCAATTTTGTTTTGGGGCTACGCATTGGAAACAACAGCTTACATGCTAAATGTGGTGCCTTCTTGATAACTCTTGAAAAAGAGTTATATTCTCTTGATTTTAGTTCGTTTTAGATAGTCTTTCGTCTATGTTTGAGTCCTTTTATGTTTATTTCATGTTTTGGAGCAAATAACGATGTTTTTGGAGGATTTGGAGTGAGAATTGTCGTGCAGGATATTGCTATGTTTTTGAAGCCTATGCTGGAGCAAAAGGAAGCAGATGTTGTAGCATGCTAAGCTAAACTAACTCCCAGTCAACTTTAGTCAAAGTACGGGGTGACGTGGAAAAATATGTTTTTCCTGACCTGAAAGTGCGAAAAGAGCTGATTTCACCTTTTTTATCCAAGGACAATATGGGAATGTTGCCAAAAAGGGAAACTAAAATTGGGGGAGGTATAAATACTACTTTTTGAGGAGAGAAGGGGAGCCCCATCTTACATTTTTCACCACACACTACGAGGGGAGCTCACATTTTTAGCAAGAATCAGCTGGGGGAGAAGAAAAGCAGCTGGGAGGAAAGTCGAAGGAGAAGGTAGACAAGCTGCAGCTCAACCGCCGTGGACACCAGATCGAGAGTGAGGAATCATTCCTCTTGTTGGTGGATCGAAGGGGGAGTCTCTTCTTATCCTATTATCTTAGCTTTTGAGATTTTAATTATGAGTTTTAAGCTGCGAGAGATGATTCTAGCTTTCACCCTTGTAAATATGAGCTAATTTAGTTGACCATGGCTATGGATGAGCTTGCTTGAGTTGAACCGATTGTTATGCATTGTGAATGGAATGGAGTATTGAATATTTTGGTGGTTTAATTCATAAAATCACAACTCTTGTGGGAACTTGAATGTTTGTGGTTCATGCTTAGTTTAGATTTGGAAAAATTGAGACTAAGAGTAGAAGTCCCAAATATTACACACTTCATGCATAGGAATATGTGGTTTTGTGTTTGCTAAAATGCCTAGGAGAGTAGTAAATGGCGCTGAATCTAAATTGAATTGGGGCATAGGAATATGTTAGTTTAATTTAGAAAAGGCTATCTCACCTATTTCGGAAAATCTAGTTGAGAACCATAGTTGGCAGCAACTTTACTCTGTGCTGTTAGCAATGCTGTAGCATAATATCTGTAGCAAGTGATTCCATAGCCTAGGTCGTTTCTCTCATCGATTAAACAGAAATTTGTTAAATCCGATTTTCTTATTATTCCCTTGTTTTTGGTCATCCCCTGTTTTTATGTTTGCTGTTATTTCCTTATTAATTCATGCCTAGATTAATTAAACAAACCAACTCATTTTTCCCCATCAATTAAATCAAGTTGAGTGTTTGTGCACCTTTAACCCTTCCCTGTGGATCGATACTCGGACAATACTCCGTTTTATTATTACTTGTGACAGTGTGCACTTGCACTAGTGTGTTTCACACACGCTACACTTCTAAATCAGTTCCTAAGACGCCTTCTGAGCTCTTCCTTAGTCGCAAACCAAGTTTGTGCGAGTTTAGAGTATGGGGCTTTCCGGCACACGTACTGTCAAAGGAACCTGATAATTTAGAAAGCAGGTCAAAAGTAATGTTGTTCATAGGGTATCCCAGGCAAACGAAAGGTGGTTACTTTTACTGTCCCGAGAGTCAGAAAGTCGTTGTTAGCACCAACGCTAGATTCTTGGAGGACGAGTATGTGAGTAATCACATGTCAAGGAGTGATATCGTTCTTCAAGAAATTGAAAACGAGAATGCGATTCCAAGGGAAGGGGAACGTGTAGATGTGGGTACACCTGTGAGAGGTTCAGCACCACAGGCACGTTCTTCAGTGCAAGGTGCAGAACCACAAGTTACTTCACCTACTACTGACACGACACCGATGCCTCGTCGTAGTGGGAGAGTTATTTTCCAGCCAAAAAGGTACATGTTCGTGGGTGAGTCTTCGGACTTGAGCCCGGAAGACGGACATGAGGAATCTGACCCACTGACTTACAAAGAGGTAGTGCAGGAAAAGGATTTTGCCTAATGGCGTGTCACAAATAAGATCCATAACTGCTATGGATATATACCAAAAAACTGATTTGTAGGATGGCTTTAGGGCCATTGGGTGCAAATGGGTATACAAGAGAAAGAAAGGAGTGGATGGAAAGATCACGGCTTTTAAGGCCAGGCTGAAGGCAAAGGGTTATAGTCAGAAAGAGGGCATTGACTATGACGAAACCTTTTCACCCGTAGCCATGCTCAAATCCATCCGGATACTCCTTGCCATAGATGGACCTCGAGATCTGGCAGATGGATGTCAAAACAGCTTTTCTAAACGGTTACCTTGAAGAAGGTAGGGACATCTATATGCAGCAACCCAAGGGTTACATATGGAAGGGCGAAGAACATCTTGTCTGAAAGCTTTGGAAGTCCTTGTATGGACTTAAGCAAGCTTCAAGGTCATGGAACTTACGTTTCAACGATGTGATTAAATCCTATGGATTTGCACAGTTGGAAAACGAAAGTTGTGTTTACCGACTTTGTGTCAGTGGGAGCTTGATTTTCCTTGCACTTTACGTTGATGACATACTCCTATTTGGAAACAACGAGGGAGTGATGTCCGAAATCAAGGCTTGGTTATCCGAACAGTTCCAAATGAAAGATCTGGGAGAAGCTGGCTACATTCTTGGGACTAAGGTCTTACGAGATCGTAAGAGAAGAATGTCGAGCTTATCCTAGGCATCCTATGTTGATACTGTGATAGCCCGGTTCAGCATACAACTCGCCAAGAAAGGCTTGCTACCTTTCAGACATAGCGTTCATCTTTCTAGTGGGCAGTGTCCTCAGACACAATGGGAGAAAGATGAGATGAGTCTTGTACCATACGCTTCGGCGGTGGGTAGCCTCATGTTTGCGATGCTGTGTACCAGGCCAGATATCTGTTATGTCGTTGGCATGGTATCAAGAGATCAGTCTAACCCTGGACAGGCGCACTGGACACTGCTGTAAAGCACATCCTCAAGTGCTTGAAGAGAACTAGGAATTACTGCCTAGTTTATAAATGTGAGGATTTATGCCCTGTAGGTTATACGAACTCGGATTTCCAAGGGGATCAGGATGAGAAGAAATCGACCTCAGGATATGTGTTTACCCTGGGAGGTGGAGTTGTATCTTGGAGGAGCTCAAAGCATAAATGCATTGCTGACTCCACCATGGAGGCGGAATATGTCGCCGCCTCCGACGCCTTGAAAGAGGGGGTATGGCTCAGGAACTACCTTTAAGAGTTGGGCGTGATTCCGAGTTTTCCAAGGAGCATCATAATTTATTGTGATTACTCTGGTGCAGTGGCAAACTCAAAGGAACCGCGGTCTCAGAGGGCAAGCAAACACATAGAGAGAAAGTATCATATTATACGAGAAATCGTATCGAGAGGTGATGTGCTGATCAAGAATATTGACACTAAGGACAACCTTGTTGATCCATTTAGAAAGAGCTTGCCGCAGAAAGTTTACAAAAAACATATTCGTGAGCTGGGTCTGAGGTGGATGCCGACCACTGACAGTGGTTAAAGAGATAGCAGGCTAGATAGACAGACTGTATACTCTGTAATAGCTTAGTTATGCTTTGAGTATAAGTGGGAGATTGATGGGTTTTGTATACTGAAAACATTTATTATAATGCGTATACAACGGTTTATTTCTCCTATCTGTTAACAATCTTATATGTATGTAACAATGGTATCCTCTTGTCTCACCGATAGGGATGATCATACGGCGTGTTGTAGATCGCAGAAGACAGTATGATCACTTGACCTAGTGAGACATAAACCTGATCACAGCTGAGACAGCGTATGAGGATACTTCTGTCCGGATGGCTGCGGCATTGTCTGAATAAGTAGTCTGTCTATGTTACTTGACATGCTGGTACGCAGGGGTGGCGTATTGATGGACCGCAGTGAGATGTATTCGTCTGTCTGATATCAGCGAATATAAGATCTCGTTATATTAATTGAGTCCAAACTCTAACGAAGGTTCAGGGGTTTGCACGGGTTGACTGTTGCTTTGACTTGCCATGGTGGAGAGCCTGAGTAACGTGCTCGTATATCCACATCTTGGGTAACAGCAGTTCGTGTAGTACCGCCTGAGACTGGGTTTAGGTAACCTTATCCGAGTAATAGGATGGAGACATTCCCTGAGGAGCTCAATAACATTCATCGTGCCAAAGTCCTGCAGGCTGATTAAGTTCAGGCACGAGTGATAAGGTTTGAGTGGTAGTACTCAGGAATTATAAGATATTAATTAATTGTAGTTAGAGCTTGTCAGAGGCTCTGATTAATTAATGAATGTCCGGTAACCTTAAATATGGGGATTCTCAATTAATGCAGCCCGTTCTCATAACGTGGTAATAAAGGGGTAGGTCAGTATTAATTCTGTGGTGAAAATAATTAATATTAATTAATTAATTATGTCGAGGGTTGTGGACTTGGGAATTAAATAATTATTGGCCCACTTTATTATTTGCATTGGGTCTCAGGTCTGGCCCAAGTAATATATGCTGAATGGAGTTTGGTAGCCCATTAAGGATAAAACCCTAGGTCTATAAATAGACCCCTCTCTCTCTCTCTGAAACCCTAGCCACCTTCATAACATTCAAATCAGTTGAAACCCTAGGGAGAGAGAGAATTGGGCGGCGCCAACTGTAGAGGGAGGAGAAGAGTTTTTCACCTCTGGCCTACATCACAGATCTGTGGAATCCTCACCAGTAGTAGATCTGAACTGCATTGGGACACAGATCTGAAGATCTAATCTGGAGAATCGATTTCCTTCTTTTCTCTTTTATTTTTGATTTTAATCTAGAAATTAAATATCTAATTTTTGTTTCCGCAAATTAAATCGAATCGTGTGGTTGAATTGGAAATTGGATATTCAAACGCGAAAGATCGGATCAGAATCTACGGAATAACGGTAATTTCTCAATCCACAATTCTAAGAATTAAATTCATAGGAGCATGCTAGGTTATATTGTGATTTTAACTGTGTGCAATATCCATAAATTGGTCCGGTTCAATTAGTTTTTGTGATTCGTTTCATTGGAAAACCCTTCATGGGTGACCTCCTATTCCGAGCATTCCTGCCTAGCTCAACCATCACGAGGTTTTCAGGATTCATTAAAAGCCACTTAGGACTTAACCTATACCACATGCAGGCTCATAACACCTCACTTGATATCTTTAGGGAAGGGTAGATAAGTCATTTTCCAAGGCATCGCCACTAGAAAAGACATTATCTAGTCAGTGTTATCACTCGAACTTGTGTAGCTTGGTTGTCCCATTGAACCTAGTTCTTGGGATCTCCAATCATCTAGGTTGGGTATCCATTACACTCATTCATAATGTGGATTTCAATCCCATTCCCTCTAGCAATTTACACATTTGATCTCGGTTTAACCCTTTGGTTAGCGGATCCGCAAGCTTATCAATTGATTTCACATAATTAATAGATATCACACCATTCGAGATCAATTGCCTAACGATATTATGTCGACGATGTATATGTCTCTTCTTACCGTTGTACATATTATTTTGTGCTCGACCAATAGCCGCTTGGCTTTTACAGTGAATCATCACTGATGGCACAACCTAGTTCCAACACGGAACATCCTCTAGAAAGTGTCGAAGCCACTCCGCTTCTTCACCCGCTTTATCTAGAGCGATAAACTCCGATTCCATCGTGGAACGAACTATACAAGTTTGCTTCGTGGACTTCCACGACACTACCCCCTGTAGGGTTTTTCCGTGAACCGAATCACCAAAACCAAACTGAATCGGATCGATTTATGGTTATTGCACATAATTTCAATTCTCAAAACCCTAGCATGCTCCTATGAATTTAATACAAAGATTTGTGGATTTAGGGTTTACCGTAACTCCGTCGAGTCTGAACCGATCTTTTGCGTTTGAATTCCAAATCTCAATTCAACCACGCGATTCGAATTAATCTGCGGAAATAGAAATTAGAGATCTAATTTCTAGATTAAAATTGAAAATGAAATAGAGAAGAAAAGAAAAATCTGTTCTCCAGATTAGATCTTCAGGGCTGTGTTCCAATGCTGTTCCGATCTACTACTGGTGAGGACTCCGTAGATCTGTATTCTGAGCAGGACCAGAATCGAAATTCTCCTCCCTCTTCTCCCAAAATCGGCGCCTCCTCTCTCTCTAGAGTTTAGTGTGTTTTGACTTATGAGAGAGAGCTGTCTATTTATAGACCTAGGGTTAGAAACCCTAATGGGCCATTTTGGGCTCAATTCAGCATATTTAATTGGCCAGTCCTGGGACCTAATGCAAATAATAAAGTGGGCCTATAAATTAATTAATTCCCATGTCCACAACCCAGGACACCATTAATTAATTAATATTAATTCTTTTTCACCACAGAATTAATACTGACCTACCCCTTTATTACCATGCTATGAGAACGGGCTGCATTAATTGAGAATCCCAATATTTAAGGTTACCGGACATCCATTAATTAATCAGAGCCTCTGACAAGCTCTAACTACAATTAATTAATATCTTATAATTACTGAGTAATACCACTCAAACCTTATCACTCGTGCCTGAACTTAATCAGGCTGCAGGACTTTGGCACGATGAATGTTATTGAGCTCCTCAGGGAATGTCCCCATCCTATTACTCGGATATGGTTACCTAAACCCAATCTCAGGTGGTACTACACGAACTTCTGTTACCCAAGATGTGCATATACGAGCACGTTACTTAGGCTCTCCACCATGGCAAGTCAAAGCAACAGTCAACCCGTGCAAACCCCTGAACCTTCGTTAGGGTTTGGACTCAATCTATATAACGAGATCTTGTATTCGCTGATGTCAGACAGACGAATACATCTCACTGCGGTCCATCAATACGCCACCTCTGCGTACCAGCATGTCAAGTAACCAAGACAGACTACTTATTCCGACAATGCCGCAGCCATCCGGACAGACGTATCCTCATACGCTGTCTCGGCTATGATTAGGTTTATGTCTCACTAGGTCAAGTGATCATACTGTCTTCTGCAATCTACAACACGCGTATGATCGTCCCTATCGGTGAGATAAGAGGATACCATTGTTCATACATGTACGATTGTTAACAGGTAGGAGAAATAAACCGTTGTATACTCATTGTAATAAATGCTTTCAGTATACAAAACCCATCACCCCCCACCGATCGTAAACACGTATCCACTTTTAGAGTGGGAGTCATTTGAATCAGAGATCCAATTTCCATCACTGTACCCTTCAAGTACAAGTGGGAAACTTGTATAATGCAAACCCAAGTTAAGAGTATACTTCAAGAATCTCAAAACTCTCACAAGAGCCTTCCAGTGATCATTATTGGGATTGCTCGTGTACCTGCTCAATTTGTTCACCGTACATGCAAGATCTGGTCTAGTAGAGTTAGTCAAATACATTAGACTACCAATGACCCTTGCATATTCCTCTTGACCAACAGGGTCACCTTTGTTTTTAACAAAGTGAACATTGAGCTCCAATGGTGTTTTGGCTTGTGAACTATCATAGGCATTGAATTTCCTTAACACTTTCTCAACGTAGTCAGATAGTGATAGGACAATTCCATTAGGTTGCCTTATGATTTTGATCCCAAGAATCACATTAGCCACACACATATCTTTCATGTCGAAGTTATTTCCAACATTCGTTTGGTATCAACAATCACTCATGATCAACATGTCATCTCCCTCTCTTTGTTTAAAGCCTTTCGCCACAAGGCGAGCTTTATGCTCATCAACCGAACCATCGGCTTTATACTTTCTTTTAAGGATCCACTTGCATCCTAAGGGCTTACAACCTTTTGGGAGATCGGCCAAAATTGCATAATCGACTCAATCTCACTATAATGGCATCTTGCCATAGTGTGGCATCGGGTCTAGCTAAGGCATCTTTAATGGTTCGTGGCTCATCATCTAACATATAGGTGATGAAGTCCAGACCAAAACTTTTAGCCACTCTAGCCCTTTGACTACGTCTTAGTTCTTCCTCCATAGGAGTAGAACTAGTAATCTCTTCATATGTCCTTTTTCTAGACATAGTCGGTACATCTTCCTTAACTTTACAAGGATAGATGTGCTCAAAGAATATAGTATTCCTTGACTCTATAGTGGTGCCTTCGGTCACATTCGGATTATCCGATTTGTGCACCAAAAATCGATAGGCAGCACTACTCAAAGCATACCCTATAAAGATGCAATCGATTGTTTTAGGCCCAGTTGCAACTTGTTTGGGTAAAGGTACTTCAAACTTTGCTAAACAACCCCACACTTTTAGATAATTGTCGGAAGGTTTTCGACCTTTCCATAACTCATAAGCCGTCTCCTCTTTCCCTTTAAGAGGTATCTTATTCGAGATATAGTTAGCTGTCAAGACAGCCTCTCCCCACATATTTTGGGGTAACCCCGAACTTATTAACAGACATTCATCATTTCCTTTAGTGTCCGATTTTTTCTTTCGCCAACACCATTGGACTGAGGTGAGTAAGGTGCCGTTGTTTGATGAATAATGCCCGAAGCGGCGCATAGTTCTTCAAATGGTGGAACATACTCTCCACCTCTATCACTACGAATCATCTTTATCCGAGTACTCAATTGATTTTCAGGCTCTTCTTTATAATTTTTAAAGGCATCAATTGCTTCATCTTTACTTTTCAATA
Source organism: Plectranthus barbatus (assembly GCA_026898455.1). Taxonomy (NCBI): domain Eukaryota; kingdom Viridiplantae; phylum Streptophyta; class Magnoliopsida; order Lamiales; family Lamiaceae; genus Plectranthus; species Plectranthus barbatus. The sequence continues at coordinate 18,968 of JAPKLW010001992.1, forward strand.
AGTAGAGATAACAATATCAGGTGCATCCATCAACAAAAGTAATAAAATACTTTTCCCACCTCTAGTTTGCACCATTTTGAAATCACACAAATCCGTGTGTATCAACTCTAGAGGTTTTGAGCTCCTCTCGACTGAATTAAACGGCATTCTTGTCATTTTCGCCTCAACACAAACTTCACATTTAGTTTGTTTAAATTCAGCCACTTTTAGTAAATTCATATTTACTAAACTCTTTAGTGCATTAAGATTTACATGTCCCAATATTACATGCCACAAAGAAAAGCACTCAATCAAATAAGAAAAAGAAGATTCAACTTTATTGATATTCTTTCCGGCTAGGCGCCGTGTCATTACATTCAACTTGAGATAACCTCAATCTAGGCACACAAGTCATCATCACAATCACTATCGGGTTCAACATGGTTGGCATCCATCTTTGCTTTGCCTTTATACTTAGGCTTTTTACATTGATTCGCCATATGGCCACTTTTGCCACAATTGTAGCAAACACCCTTGAACTTAGGTTCTTGGATAACAATCCCCTTGTTCAACGGGTTGGGTCTTTGCCTTTTCTTTGATGGACCACCACGTTCCATCAAATTGGTCTTGACATCCATAGCTCTCGGCTTAGGATCCACCTTTCGATTGTCCTCTTCGATACGAAGCTTAACAATCAAATCTTCAAGAGACATAGCCTTTTGCTTATGCTTAAGGTAGCTCTTGAAATCCTTCCACGAAGAAGGCAACTTCTCAATGACCGCAGCCACATTGAAGGCATCAGGGAGTAACATCCCCTCGGCGTGAACATTGTGCAAAATGAGTTGAAACTCTTGCACTTGTTCCACCACCGAATGGCCGTCAACCATAAGGTATGACAGGCACTTGGCCACGGCGTACTTCTTAGTACCTGCGTCCTTTGTCTTGTATTTCCTTTCTAGTTGTTCCCACAATTCTTTTGCGGTGTTTACATTACAATACACGGCGTATAGGGGATCTACTAGACAATTTAATACAAAGTTTTGACATAAAAAGTCCCCTTGACACCAATTATCAAAAGCTATTCTCTTGTTTTGATCGGCCTCATCATCGGCAAGCTCAGGCTTATCTTCCTTCAAGTAAGCCGCCAATCCAAGAGTTGTTAGGTAGAATAGCATTTTTTCTTGCCAAGTCTTGAAGTCCACTCCTCCAAACTTGAAAGGCTTTTCGGCTTGGGCATTCTGAGGGAGCTTATGACCATTGTTGGAGTTGCTTCCTCCACCACCATTGAGAGTGTGATCAGCCATCTAGGATCTTGAGAAGTAGTTAATTTGTCTTGCAATTGTTGTAGACAAGATCTGTGAAGAAGAACTGAAAACACTGCAAATAATAATGTCTAGTACAGTAGGTTTTTACAATTATATCTGCAAGTACTGCTAGTACGAGAAGAAATAAAAGAAATTAAATAAATAGAGATAAAAAGGAATAAATCCCAGCCGAGTCGAGGAAGCCCTCTTCCCGCAAGACAAATTCGCCGACGTAGTGCTCGTCTAAGGACGGTTTGTCCCCAAAGGTAAAACGGTTTCGTCCTTTACAAGGCAGCACTGCAAATTGCAAAGGCTCCGACGAACTGAATATAGGCGAAACTGAGTTGCAGAAGAACAACAAAAAAGATCTAGCAATATGAGGAAAAAATTGCAGTATCTCTGGCTACGTGAGTTGTCTGATGTTTGGGAACCGGGGGTAGGAGACAACACAATGCATGTCTATTTATAGACATGTCCACCCAGGGGGAGCCTATCTCAGCCATCAAGGTTGGACCGTTACAAAGCATGAGATACGGTAACCAACGCCATTAATGGAGCCGTTACAACTTTTGAATGCAATTTCAACATGTGTAAAATGCATTCAAACTCATGTGGGTAATTCCTCATGTGCAAAATGTGGTGTAACTGTCCACATTCAAATTGCAACACGTGTTTACACACCACAAAATATAGATTAATTACTTTAATCTATCATTGTGGGATACTTCGTTTATTACATCTCACTTGTGTAATAACCCACCAACCGTGTCACTTCGTGGACTCATTTCTCACTCACCAGAATTCGGATTTGAGAAAACAAATATACCACAATCATCTACTCTTCGCGTAGATTGTGTTGGTAATATTTAATTACGATGAAATTAAATATTTTCATATCGAAAATTTACCACAGAGTACCCGAATTACCAACAATATCAAGAGAAAAGTTCATTAAATTCGGACACCAACACCATATCACAAAAGCATATATAAATAAAGTCCAATTTGATAAGACAAGAGATCAATTCAAGTTTCCTATTCGCATCGCAGTGACGAAAGCGACTCGCATATAACCAATAAGCCACGATTTCTCAGGGATATTTAGGTGTGCGAGGTTCATTTCAATACGCAGTATATCCTTATGATCTCATTTATCCAAAATCCGAACCAAAATTCTCCCACGAAGCGTTTCGTAAAGATTCAAAAACCCACCTCGGCAGTACACTCTCATTGATTACCGAAATTTGATCTCCCACCAACTCTACAATTTATCTTTTTCCATAGAAGAGCCAATAATTCTCCTCTTGATTAATTCCTCAAATTTAATAATGGTGCAGTTTAAAATTTAAGACGCCCTAATATAATCATGACTTAAGTCTGACCAAGGACCACTGCGTAGTAATGAAAGAGACAATACACTCACTAAGAGTGCAGCATAGAATTATGGTATTCAAAGGTGAGGCAATTTAGGGAAAATTGTAGCAATTACTTTCTGGAGCAATACGACTCCACCCTTTTTTTGGGGCAACTTTTTTTGCAGGAAAAATTTATTATCCCTGCAATGGCAATAATTCCTATTCCTCATCTGCCTCTGCCCCCCCTATTTGTTTCTCATATTTTTTAGCTTCGAAATTAAATTCTTGGTAGGAATTGAAATAAATAAATTTCATCAGATGCAGTGAAAAAAGTAGAGCCAAGGCTATTAAATTTTTACGAGAAATGATAAATTCACATTCACGTGCATTTGTACGAGAAATGATAAATTCACATTCACGTGCATTTGATTCAGTAGAAATTCTTGTATCCACCACTTCTATTGACATTAATAACTCGTGGGCATAATTCTACAATACAATGTGGTTTAATCATCATTAAATTATTGTAAATTATAATATTTTATAAGTTGAATTATGCAATAAGGTAGTTGGTTAACATCTTATGTATGTATGGTTAAATAAATAGACATCAATTAATTAATGCGTCACGTGACTCTCATCTAGACTAAAATTGACTCTTATTAATTAAATATATTATGTTTATTGTAATTATTGATAGCAATAATTATAAGTTATAACTATATTTACATAAATGATTAAACGACACTTAACAACTAAGAAATATTTGTATTTTTAAGGGAAATTATAAAAAATATTCTAAAGTATTTGTCGAGTATGAAAAACATTCAAAATCTTCTTTTCCTTAAATTATACTATAATGTTTCATTTTGTCAACTAAAGAGTAAAGATACTCTCCACTATGAAAAATATCGTAAATTTTCTCATATAACTAAATTATACCATAATATTTGATTTTGTCATTAAAATACCCTACATCACTAACGATGTTAAATTTTGATGAATCATACGTTCATTTTAATACTCCCTCCGTCCCGTTTAAATAGGCCCTTTTCATTTTGATACATTAATTTCGGAGCAAGTATTTAGTAGCTAATTGTAGTTAATAATAAAATTGGTAATTCTAATTAACTTATTTAAGACTTAAACAAATTAATTACGATTGTCAATTTTATTATTAACCACAATTAGCTACTAAATACTAGCTCCAAAATTAATGTATCAAAATGAAAATGGCCTATTTAAGCGGGACGGAGGTAGTACAATATAAGCCACATAAAAAAAGGAAAAAATAAATGGCGCACATTATTTAATATATGATTCCTCAAAATCTTATATGTTCATTTCAATACAATATATGCCACATAAAAAAAAGAAAAAAATAAATGGCACACATTATTTAATATATGATTCCTCAAAATCTTAACACCGCTAACGATTGAAGATATTTTAATTGAGAAAATCAAACATTAAAGTATAATTCGGTGATAAAAAATATTGTGATTTTTTTTTTTTGATAATGGAGGGTATTTATAATTGACAAAATAAAATATTGTGATATAATTTAGTAGAGGAGAAATATTAAAGTATTTTTCATAGTTGATTTGATCAACATTTTAAGGTATTTTTCAGAATTTCCCTTTTAAATGTATATCTAACTTATTAAAACATATGTTCAAATAATAGAAAATTAGATACAGTTTGCAAATTGAAAAATTTGGTAACCGTACACATAAGTCGGCCATTTGACAGATTCAGAATTCTGGTGATCAAATTATTTAGAATTTATTGGCATATATTATTAGATGAGGAAATATTCAAAAGTAACCACTTTTAACTCTTATTAGATTTGTACACGCCCTCTTGTGCGAATTAAATACATTCTTATTAATATCAAGATACAGTTTACAAAACATATATTTACATATTCTATCCGTTTATAATTTTTAATCATCAATATTATATAAGTATTTTATAATAAAATTATTTTCTATATTACTTATTCAACCATATATACCTATAAAAATAGTAGCTTAATTTAATCATCCATAAAATAAATTATACTTATGCTATTTATAAAAAAATAGTAAATATAAGAATTAGTAAGACAGTAATATTTTAAAGAAATAATGACATATATAATTTTGTTAGTTTTATGCTATTGTTTGTTGTATATCAATATATAATAGAAGAAATAAAAAATTAAGTAGAAATAAAATCATTGTTGATTTTTTTGGGAAAATGACAAAATTCTAAATATATATTGCTTACTTTGCTTTAGTATGTTAGTAGATTAATTATAGTTTTGAAGCATTTCTCTGAAAAGGAAACCTTTAAGAAAAAAATTAAATTAAACGTTATATATATACAAAAAATAAACATGGTAAAATTAGAATAAGATCTCTGCTGGATTATTATTATTTTCTTACAATATCTACGTATAACTCATGTTTTTTTTTTAAAACAGATACCTATATACAAAAAAAAATGGACGGCAGATAGAGAATTTCATTAGGTGCTGACAGAATAATTATATATATAATCATTTCGCAAACTATAATATTAAAATTACCGGGTTTTTGAAGAGAAAAAAATTTATTTACTTAAATTGAATATAAAATGTAAAACGTTAGCTAATAAGATGATAATTTAAAAAATATCATAAATCGTGGAGTTAACGAAATGTGAAATGAATTTGATCGTACCATGCAATATAAACGAAATCTACTACACAGTAAAAATGAAAGAGAGAAATATGGTGCAATATTGCATTCTAATGGATTAGTTGGTGCAACTTTTAATCAAAGTGGGCCAACTATTAAAATAAACTATCCTATTTTCTTAAATAGTGCAAAATGAAATATTTAGAAATTTATTTTTGGGTTGTGAATGGTTTAGTGATTATTTGTGTGGAGTACAAATGATTGAAAAATGTTCAATTATATCTCAAATTATTTTTTCCAATCAAAGGAAAGTTGAATGTATTTTACAAAATCTAAAAGTCCGATACAAAGAGTTATCATACTGTATTTAAATTAAAAGAGTTAATTTGTTGTCTGACAATACAATCAGTTTTCCATTGACAAAATATATATATATATATATATTGGATATATTTGGATAGTTATAAATGTATAGTTTAGGTTATTATTTTAAACATTCAAGTAATCTGGGATAAATTTGAAAAAATGCACATAATTTGGGATATAATTGAACCTTTTGCTTTAAAATAACTACAACTTTGCCCTTTTTCTTCCAAAAATCACATCAATACTAATTATATTTATTATTTTTTCTATTATAATATATAGATATACAATAAGCAATAATAAAAATATAGTAAAATTATGTTTACATTTTTTAAAATTTTAAAAATGCTACAACTCATTAAATTATTATTTATTATGTTTTAAATAATATAAGTATAATTTCTTTTATAAGGCTTATTTATGTAAATTAATCTCTTATTTTCGGAGGCTTATGTTTGATCCATATTTTTATTTTTATCAAAATTATTATCAACAAATGTTTAACAGCACATCTTGCGCGGTTATAAAGTAGTAGTTTTTTAACAAAGGAGTAAGCATCAATCTCAAGATATTTCATTATAAATTTCCAAAAATAAAATGTCTATTATTGAGGTTTTTTTAGAGAAGTTTATATTAAATGTTGTTATTTTTATATTATTCCTAGCATATGTATATCCAAATATTTTCTCGAAATCATTAAACCTTGATTCAAAATACTAATTAAGAAATGAAAACTAGCTCTAAATTCTTCTCTCTTCTCCAACCATTATGGAAAACTCACTCTATTTTCACAATTCACATTTTGGTCAAATTAATATACATGTCACGGCCATTTGTATTATTAAATGACAATATTCCACTTTTAGAAGTGGAAGAACTCGGGCAGTAATCACAAGAAAGATAAGAATTTAGAACAATCAACAATCCCCAAAGCAAAAGTGGTGATGGCGAGGCTTCACCGTCAACAGTAGTTGGGAAAGAAAGAAACATCTCTCTCTCACACACACACGCATTCGACCTATCCGTACATTGTCTTAATCAAGAGGGACCTCTCCTCAAGAACTGTGAAGTCCCATGAACCACCAGACAAGGATGTTAACCCCCCTCTAATCCAATCGAAGCTCGACAGCACATCCTTAATAAACCACCTGCTTTCATTGCCCTATCCCTAGTTTCAAGTGAATCACATCACCCCTCAATTGTGCTTCCTTTATCAGACAACCATGTTGAAAAAGAAACCATTTTTACAAAATTATTATTTACTAGTGTGAGTGATGGTATATATATTTGCCTTATAACAATGGAGATTTCCAAAAACATTAATTTATTGCCCTACTTAGAAAGTAAAGTAAAGACCAGAGTTGAAAAATTACCAAAATAACGCGAACCTAGACATGTGGAAATTTATATCTAAAAATCGTAGTACGTGGACAAATATAACGAGTTCGAATATGTCAGATTCGAACTGTGTAAAATTTGTGAAATATTATAATGGTTCGAATCTGACATATTCGAACCCTATATTTATTTATAATATTATATTATTATTTATATTATAATTCTTAATTCGAATTCAACAAATTCGAATTCAAATTTTCAATTTACCAATTCGAATTTAACATATTCGAATTCAACATTTTTAAGCAAACCACAATTTTAAAATATTATTTTATTAGTTTAAAATTTTTTATTGTTGTTTTGTAAAAGAGTTAATGTATTAATAATATTTATTATTATATTGTAGTATTATTATTATTATTTAAATAGAATGCATTAATTTAAATCTCTTCACATTATAATTTAAGAAAATTATTCTTAAATAATCTAGATTATAGTTATTCTTAAATTATCAATATTTCTTATTATTAAGTTTTTATTATTGTTCTTAAACTAATACATTATACCATCTAAACATTATACAGATTCTTACAATTCATGTAGGAAGTTTCTTATGTGAAATGTAATAAATCCTATAGGAAGTTTGTATAGAATAGTTGATTGGAGTAGAAGTAGTATTATACAATATGTTAGGAATTTAATTTTGAAATTCCTTCACCTTTTTATGTCTTGATGTGTCAAACATACAAACATATATAAAAACCACCCTTAGGAAGTGTCTCTAGATTAGCTTAGTTAATACAAACTTGTAATATTCACTTAGAATATTTATCGAGTTGTAAAGAAGTTGATTAAGACAAACTGAGCTTGAGATCGTAGCCATCAGTTTGGTCATTATGGTTGGTGTTTTGCTAGAAGAAAGAGTGTGAGTATTTATAGACTTGAATGAGGAGATCCCAAAAAATAGCATTTTATAAAGAACAGTTGAGATTTATCCAACTTGTAAACTACATTATAGATTTTGAAAATATGGCTTTTTTCAACCTTAGAATATTTGAGTTGTATACATAACTTTATCAATTATGATTTTTGTCTTGTAGTTGTAGGGTGCAGACTATCATTGCTTTGATTTGACAGAATACCTCGATTTCGATGAAATTATTTGTAGGTGTGGTTGTGCGAGTAATCGAGTTTCTAGCAACAATAAATTCGAATGTTCGAGTTTTAATCTATTTCAACTAATATACTTATCATTCAACTATAATTCATACTTATACTTCAACTATAATTCATACTTATACTTATATTTCAACTAATATACTTATAATTCAACTATAATTCATACTTATACTTCAACTATAATTCATATTTATACTTATATTTCAACTAATATACTTATACTTCAACTATAATTATACTTATACTTATATTTCAACTAATATACTTATAGTTCAACTATAATTCACACTTATACTTATATTTCAACTAATATTCTTATACTTCAACTATAATTCATACTTATACTTATACTTCAAATATAATTCATACTTATACTTATATTTCAACTAATATACTTATACTTCAGCTATAATTCATACTCATACTTATATTTCAACTGTAATTCATACTTATACTTATATTTCAACTAATATACTTATCATTCAACAATAATTCATACTTATACTTATACTTAAACTATAATTCATACTTATACTTATATTTCAACTAATATACTTATCATTCAACTATAATTCATACTTATACTTATACTTCAACTATAATACATACTTATACTTATATTTCAAGTAATATACTTATACTTCAACTATAATTCATACTTATACTTATACTTCAACTATAATTCATACTTATACTTATATTTCAACTATACTTCAACTATAATTCATACTTATACTTATACTTCAACTATAATTCATACTTATACTTATATTTCAACTATACTTCAACTATAATTCATACTTATACTTATACTTCAACTATAATTCATACTTATACTTATATTTCAACTATACTTCAACTATAATTCATACTTATACTTATACTTCAACTATAATTCATACTTATACTTATATTTCAACTATACTTCAACTATAATTCATACTTATACTTATACTTCAACTATAATTCATACTTATACTTATATTTCAACTATACTTCAACTATAATTCATACTTATACTTATACTTCAACTATAATTCATACTTATACTTATATTTCAACTATACTTCAACTATAATTCATACTTATACTTATACTTCAACTATAATTCATACTTATACTTATATTTCAACTATACTTCAACTATAATTCATACTTATACTTATACTTCAACTATAATTCATACTTATACTTATATTTCAACTATACTTCAACTATAATTCATACTTATACTTATACTTCAACTATAATTCATACTTATACTTATATTTCAACTATACTTCAACTATAATTCATACTTATACTTATACTTCAACTATAATTCATACTTATACTTATATTTCAACTATACTTCAACTATAATTCATACTTATACTTATACTTCAACTATAATTCATACTTATACTTATATTTCAACTATACTTCAACTATAATTCATACTTATACTTATACTTCAACTATAATTCATACTTATACTTATATTTCAACTATACTTCAACTATAATTCATACTTATACTTATACTTCAACTATAATTCATACTTATACTTATATTTCAACTATACTTCAACTATAATTCATACTTATACTTATACTTCAACTATAATTCATACTTATACTTATATTTCAACTATACTTCAACTATAATTCATACTTATACTTATACTTCAACTATAATTCATACTTATACTTATATTTCAACTAATATACTTATACTTCAACTGTAATTCAACTGTAATTCATACTTATACTTATATTTCAACTAATATACTTGTACTTCAACTATAATTCATACTTATACTTATATTTCAACTAATATACTTATAATTCAACTATAATCCATGCTTATACTTCAACTATAATTCATAATTATACTTATTTTTCAACTAATATACTTATCATTCAACTATAATTCATACTTATACTTCAATTATAATTCATACTCATACTTATATTTCTTCTATTTTCTTTTATTTTCCTTTATTTCTTCAAAGTTCTTTTATTTTCTCTTTTTATTTCAATTTTCTTTTATTTTGTTATATATCTTCTATTTTCTTCCATTTTCCTTTATTTCTTCAAATTTATTTTATTTTGAACTTATTTTATTTTCTCTTTAATATGTTCGCATGTTTCAGAGAAGACCCTTATGATAATATTTAATTTAATTTAATTACCCAAAAATTTCGATTCTGCCAATTCGAGCCATTTTTATAATATTTAATATATCTACACAAATACATTTCGAATATTAATTATGTTACGCGCAAAATTCGAGTGCTCGTGTATATTTTCGAGCAATCGAATTTTTGAAAGATACGCAACATTTAAATATTAATTAATATTTTCTATTTTTTGATTTATTATAAAAATAATTAGTATTCCCGAACTTGTCAGTCCTAGTCTGATGAGACTCAGACTGATCAGTTTCATACTGAACTTCAGTCTGTTTAAATGAAAATATTTTTTCATTTAAGTAATTATTTAAAAAATGAGATTATTCCATTAAAGTAATTATTCAAAATCGAGATTCTCATTAAGGTAGGTTTTTATAATTTTTAGATCTTGTTATTATCAAACATTATTTTTTTTTAACGAGATCTCGAATTCTTTCAAAAGTGACCGAGATCTCAAACTTTTTAGATCTCGTTACGATTAAATATGTGGGATTAAAAAATTGAATTTTTTATTTGTCAAGATCTCGAATTATTTCAAATTGAACCAAGATCTCAAACTTTTTCATACATTCAAAATCTACAAATTCAAAATTTATCAATTTTAATTAAAAAAAGTTATTTTTTCAATTCGAATTCAATTTTTTTTTAACAATTTTCAATATTATAATTTTGAAATCAAGAAATTTGAACCAATTTTTTATATTTCCAATTTTTTTTTAATTTGTTACTATTATTTAATGTTTATCGAGATCTCAAGTAAAAATGTATATGGATTGCACTAAATTACTAAATGGTTTGATAATCTATATAAACAATAAATAAATTGTGTTTGAGTGTGGATTATATAGCATATCCAAAATATGGATAAATTAATATTATATTATATTATAATTATGTAAATTTTGATTTCAAGAAATTCGAACCATTTCGAAATCTACTTTCTATATATTATTATTTTATTTGGTTTATTACAATATTGTTTTTTTAATATTATTATAATAAAAAAATTTAACAATGATTTCGAATTTCTAAAATTCGAACCAAACAAAAAAATAAAATATTTGGTTTGACATTCGAATTCATCAAATTCGTTTTTCTTTTGGCACAATATTAGATACAAAAGTAATTTTAAAATAAATTTTTTATAATGGGTTCGAATTCAATAAATTCGAACCAAAATTTAAATTAATAAATTTATAGAGTTCGAATTTCTGACATTCGAATTGTCTATGTATGTCCACATCCCTAGGTTTGAGACAAAAATGTCCACATGTTCCATTCTGATGATACAGAGGGAAATCACCCCAGACAGAGTTATGTTATGTTATTCCTTACCATGCCTCATTTTCACATTTATCTGAGTTTACCATGGGGGTAATAACTAGGATAAATGACTTTCTTTATCCGTGTGGGTAAAAAGAGGTGTTATATTTCAGGGTTTCCATTTTTAGCTTTTATTTCTGCAATTGGGGTTTTGTTTGTTTGAGAGAGAGAGATGGGGAGAGGGAAAGTACAGTTGAGGAGGATAGAGAACAAGATCAACAGACAAGTGACTTTCTCAAAGAGGAGAGCTGGTTTGCTGAAGAAGGCTCATGAAATCTCTGTGCTCTGCGATGCTGAGGTGGGCTTGATTGTTTTCTCTCATAAGGGAAAACTCTTCGAGTATTCTACCGATTCTTGGTAACTTTCTTTTTCCTACAACTCTTTCCACTTTCCTTAACATGGATGCAAATTGAACCTTTTTTGTTGCAAGATCTCTTTTTTATTTTTCATCACACAGACACACACACAAAAAAAAAAAAAAAAAAGAAAGAAAGGAAGAAAAGAAGAAGTAGGGTTTCCTCACATCCTTAACAATTTTCTTGAAGTTTTTCAACATAAAAATGAAAAATCATACATATATGTACGTATGTACTTTAAGTACGTATCAAATGAAACCCTAATCAATTTTATGAAGTACGTAGATTTTGTTTTATTTTGTTTTTTTAATTTCCTCTCTTCTTGTTTATCTTTTGATCTCTTGTTATATCACCATCTTATAGGGCATCAGAATCTTTAGTCTCATCATCGTTTTTTCATCTTTTTCCGATAGCTAGCTATTTGTTCACTGTATTTTCACAGTGGATCATAATGAATTTCTAGCATCCATTTTTAACATTTTTCAAATAAGGGAATTTTATATATGACTACAAATATTTGTAACCCTTTTTCCTGATCCGGTTCAGCAGCGATTATAAATTTATCTTTCCGTAAAAAGATGAATTTGTCTTAAGTATTGATGTCTAATTATATTGCAAGAGTCTATATACTACAGCTGTGTACGTTCTGAAAAATTGATCAACGATGGAATAAAAGTGAAATTATTAATGATGGACGGAACATATAGATTCTTGAGCTACTGGAGTTTATGTTTGTCCATTGAATAAATATATATACATAGTCACTCCAACCCATGTTTTCATTATGCTGACATGTGTGAAATTAAATCATCAATCTATACATACATCAACATATATATATATATGTGTGTGTGTTTCTCTCTCTCTCTGAGTTTCAGTTCCCTACACGGGGGTGCTCTAGATTCTGTAGGTTTTCTACTTGTTCCTCTCTCTTGTAGTATACTATTAAAACCTAAGTTATAACTTTGTTTATTTTCTGACTAGGAAGAGGATGTTTTTTTTACTGTTCTGCTCTGTCTGGGGAAAGTAGGCTAGAGGTGGAGGAGTTGGGGAAACTGATTCATGTTGTTTTGTTACATAATTGTCCCACGGTCTGAGTTGAACTATCTATGTCCAAGCTAGCTTTTGGGATGAGTTATGCTCAAGTTTGATCATGTTTATTAATTTGAAATTGACTAACTATTCTTGAAACTTGCTCGGAATAAGAAGATTACTTTTGATTTGATTTTCTTAATGTTACATGCAACCTTGGTTTATAGAAGGGCAATCTGAGTGGCTAGATTGAATAAGTATCCGAATCCAATTAAACACTTGGGGTTTTTCTTTCAAGGAAACTATAGTTTTACTTTACATTTTTCATTATTATTATTTATTTATTTTTGCTTACTTAATGAGACATAAATGCTGAGTAGAGCATGATCAATAGTAGTTTTAATTTAATTTCTGAAAAAAATTCTTACACACCCTAAAACTATCACAATAGTCATCCTAAGATAATTTCTCCACCAATTAACAGAATCAAACTCCCCGACATAATTAGAAATTTTCTTTTCTGGTGAGAAGTTATTATTCAAGTAGCATCAAAAGAGAAAGTACAATCAATGCCCAGTTAAAATGAACAGCCCACGTGCCGTTGTGGGATGCAAAACATGAAAGAATATAATGTGAAAAAACATGTAACAAATTCTGAATAGAAAAACTGTACGTTGGTGGTTAGAAGAATTAATTTTTTATGATGTAGTACTTGGCAAGTAGAGTTGTTCAAGCAAGTGGAAATATGTTGCTACACATTATTAGCAGTTTCAGCATTGGTAGCTCAACACTTGAGTATAAATATAAATATCGTACTTTGATAGTAGTGATCGATGATTAGAAAATGCAAGTATACTAATTTTGTATGATAAGATTTCATTATGTTATAATTTTGTGAAATGTACATGAATATTGGGAGTAATGTGTTTGATTTTAATTCTTGGTGCATAACAGTATGGACAGGATCTTGGAGAAGTATGAGAGATATTCATTTGCGGAGAGACAACTAGTTTCCAACGAGCCTCAGTCGCCTGTAATATTTCTTAATGTCGAACTTACTGTTAATATGTGTATAAAATGTACATTATTCGAAATTAATTAAACGTTTTGCGTAAATTAATGATTAATTAACATTTGACATGTGCAGGCGAATTGGAGCCTAGAATACAGCAAGCTCATGGCCAGAGTTGAACTCCTGCAGAGAAATCATAGGTTATGATTAATATTACTCGAGATAAATTATATATATCAATATATAATTTAATTTTATTTTTGGGTAATTTGGTTGAGCCTGCAGGCACTATATGGGAGAAGATCTTGACAAAATGAGCCTCAGAGATCTTCAAAATCTAGAGCTACAGCTGGACACTGCGCTGAAGAGCATTCGATCAAGAAAAGTATATTTGAAATTGAAAAAACAAATAACTATTTTCTAAATTACAATTTTATTTATCGTATATATATTCATCAGAGTGATGCTTGCAATGCAGAATCAACTTTTGTATGACTCCATCTCCGAATTGCAGCAAAAGGTTTGTCTGATAATTCTAGCTTCAGCATGCAGCATGTGTGTGTGTGTGTGCACATTCCAATTAAATAGATTTCATAAATTTTCGTATATATGAGTATATAAATTAAGGACCCGAAATATAGAACCTCAATATCTGGTCTTAATTTAGAACCTCAATATCTGGTCTTGCATTGATAATTGTATGATCTTTTAGGTTCTGAATTGAAAATTAATAATCTTTCGAGTCCTGAATCGATAGTTAAACTATCTTTCGTCTTGAATCAACAATTCTCCATATAGAAACCTAGGGTTTCCTTTCAATATATATATCTAGATCATGTGTGTGATAGATGATAGCTATATATTATCTTTTGCAAACAGGAGAAAGCAATACAAGAGCAGAATAGCATGCTGACAAAGCAGGTGCAAGAACGTTCTTACTTCTTATCATCTTTTTCCTTTCTGAAAAAGAGAGGGAGAGAGAAGGCATGCAGTTTTAACATTAAGCTATGATCAGCCAATCTTATTAACTCATATGTGTGCGTCGTGTATAATAGATCAAAGAGAAGGAACAGGAAATGAGGCAGCAGCCACACTGGGACCAGCAAAACCAAGCGTCGCCGCTGCCGCCGTTCATGATGGCAGCTCAATTCCCTTGCTTGAACATGGGGTAAATTAATCATCAACTACTTCATTAATATCTGCAGTAAACATGCATGCATGCATGTAGATTTGCTCCATTAATGAAGGGCCTGGTTCTTTCAGGGGCGTTTACAATGAAGGAGAAGTAATGGAGGGCCGAAATAATGAGCTTGATCTCACCCTTGATTCGCTCTACTCATGCAATCTTGGATGCTTTGCTTCTTGAGATTTAAATAATATTAGTTTTATGTAATGTTTTACTGATCGGTTTGTTTGATGCTCCCATAACCTCTACTCGGAAATGACTCCACCATTTGTAATATTAATTTGTGGTGTTTTCTATATATAGAACTATATATCAAGTACTGATATTATCATTCATAATTTGTTTTTTTTTTTTCTGACGCAAGATTATTTTATAAATACGGAGTGATATTATATAAATTTAATTTTATGCTTGGTGGTCTACTTGAACAAATGTTATATCTCCTTTTTTCTTTAACTTTCATGTTAAACTATTCTTTTTTAATAGATGATAAATTCTCAATAATTGACCCAAAACATGAAAAAACTGCCAGACTTGAAGAATTGGCCGAGTGAACCTATTGATTTGAGATATAGCATATCATATTCCTCTTCCTTTTGTGATTATTTTCGTATTCTCTTCTTATTTTGTTTCTTTTTTAATTTTTTTTAATAGTAATACATTAATTTCAAATACACACTCAAGATGTCACCGAGAAAGTTCGGACCCATGACCTTTCAGTCACAGACATGGTATTTTGACCACTACACCTCGAGTTGGTTCATGAATGATGTACTAAAACTCAAATAAATGATTTATTTTGTGAGGGTTATTTCGTACGGATACGGAGCCCCGGGAACTTTTGTATCGGAAATAGTAAATAAAACAGAAGTACGGCAAACCAAGCTATCTTATTCAATAAAATCGTAGAGCAGCTGCCGAAAAACCAGTCCACGATTATCAGCTCGATGAGTAGTATAGGTGTAGCTCAGAAATGTGGAGGAGAAATCAATAATGCGAGCTTTTTAAATATCTGGGGTTAGGTGTCGAAGATCGACTTACAAAGGCGTATATATAGGGGTCTAAAGTAGTTAGGGTTTCCTGGAATTTAGCGTCAATTGTTGGGCAGCGAACTTCGGTTTTATCGGGGTCGTCGTATTGAGTGCTACCGGCTCCTTCTGAAGATATCGTGAGCTTATCCTCCATTGCACGTTGGCTCTTTTGACTGTTAGGCAGCTGCGTAGTAACCGTTTGGATGCCCTAGCTCAGCTCATCAAACTGCTCTATGTTCCTATCGTACTACTTTGATCGAACTGTTGGTGCCGAACTGCTCTTAGTCGGATTGCTACTATCGAACTGGTTTCTCGCGGGCTACTTCCAATGGGGCCGACCTGCGGCTCAGCAGGGTGCTCTCTGGGAAGCTCACTGAGTCGAGCAATTGGGTAGTCTCACGCTGGACTGTTGCCTTGCATAGGTGGGTTATTCTCCCAGATGTTGGCCCTTTGGACTCCTCTAGAATGGGAGTCTGGTATTAACGGGGTGCCCGTGGGCACCTCCTCGACCGGGGGACCAGTTCCTTTGTGGGTGGTCCTCCCTGCTCGCGCAGCCCCAGGAAGCTGCTGCAAGTGTCGTGGCCGCGGGCCCGAATCCACAGAATCTTTTAGGGACAGTTCGGGTTATGTCCTGTTCTGTTTTGGCCATCTAGTTCGCCCCTGCGAACTACTTTAGCTTGTTCTTTAGGGGTCTTTTATGGGTGTGGTGTGTGCCACAACCTCTTCTAGTATTAGGGGTACTCATCGATATACCATTTTGTTGGGGTAGAACTCCCATAGCCCCGAGGGGTTTCTGGTGAATGAACTGCTTTTATTTGTAGTTCGACATGTCGAACGACTTTTGAAATTTGCCGCCCAAACTGAACGACAGTTATGTAATAACCGTGAAAACTGGGGGCAGTTTTGAGCAGTTGAACGGGCGCGAGTTATTAACCGTCACTCATGTGATTTGATCTTCATTTTTACTAAGTCATTCTCTCTCTTCTCTTCCCTCTCTCTTTGCGATTTCCAACGAACTTCGCCTGTGGTGTGCTATCATTTTTGGTGACTGTTCTGAGTTTTATCGTCGCTAGTTCTTTCCTTCCGAAAGGTAGTCTCTCCCTTATACTCCTCGTTTTATTATTTCTCTTGATTTCTGTTCCATCGGGGGTTCTGGGAAATGGACCTAGGGTTCATGATTTGAGTGCATGTGGGATGGATGTGGACTGACCGAGGCTCGTCTCCCTCTTTTTTTCTTGTTCTTTAGGTTAATTTATTTTGAGATTTGTGTAGTTTTTTTTTCGAAAACATCTTTTTTTGACTCTGATTCCCAAAACCGTGAGAACTCCGATTTAGGGGAGTTCAATCTGACGCACCATTCACCCCTTCCCGTGAGAGGGATCTCAATGCGGGGGATTTAACCGATCCTGACTGGAGCCTACTCTTCCAGGGGCCGGAGAGGCTGGGCCCGTCTGACAAGGGCAAGAATGTCGAGGAAGACCCGCCTCAGACTATGACTCTGAAGATGAGAAGATGCTCTTGGAGATGATCCGCGGGCTGGAAAGGACGATAGGTGGTGGAGAAACCAGCAGCGCCAGCCGCGAGGTGGATGTGGTCGTTCTTAAGCCCGAGGTGGCCAGCAATTTCATATTACCTAACGACTGGCGTACTCAGCGGGTGTTGGGCGTCGTCTCGAGGTCACTCGAGATATAATGAAAGTCCTGGCGGAGTTGGTGTCGTGCCATGAAATACGCTACATCATACATAGGGCCAACCAGAGGTATTTCGACCCATCGGCCGGGTTCGTGGCCTTCTACACGGCGACAATAGAGAACATAGTCCGGCTGCCCATGCACCCTTTTTTCAGTGAGGTGCTCACCTCGTAAAACATCTCCCCCTTCTAGCTCGCGCCCAATAGCTAGTACCACCTGGTCGGAGTATTCCTTGTCTGGATGGACCTCAGATTGGGCCTTCCTACTGTGCGGGAGTGGCATAACATGTACCGACTGAACCAATGCGCCAACAAATACTACTACTATTATTCTACCCGATAGGCTTCGGGGAGGTCGACATTGATCAAGAAGCCGAAGTCAAACTCCCCTGGGTGGTGGAACACTTACTTTTTCCTGAAGCTCAACCCTGAGCATCCAGAGTTCCTTAGACATGGCAGGGAGCCAATCAGTGGGTCGACAATCTTTACTAGCGTATTTTTGAACTGATTCAGGTACTGACCACTTCTTTTGTTTTCCTCACGGGGAGGGATTGTCTGCTGCTTACCGATGTTGAACAAGCATGCATCGACCGTGCCTACGACGTATCAGTCAATAACCGCGAGTGGCGGCTGGTTCAACAGGGTCGTGCAGTCACAGCCTCCACCTTTCTCGACCTTGACGGTCAGCTTGCCTAACTCCCCCAAAACATGGTCCGCCCCAGAGTGACCCCAGAGCAGGTCGCCAAGGCTCTTAAGGAGCAAAAGAGGGCCCAAGACGAAGAAGAAGCCAAGCACTGGGAGGCCAACCCTCCGAAAAGGCCCCAGATAGGTCCTGGGCCGACTCCCCCGTCTCCACCTCTACCTCCTTTCCATACGCCTCGGAGTTGGAGGGGATCAGCTCAAGCCCTCCTGTTACTCCCACCACCACGTCCCGCTGGGACGTGGAGAAGGGGAAGGAGTCCAAAGGGGGGCTTGAATGCCACCGGTGTCGTAGGTTCCAGGAGAAGGACACTCGTCGGGACCGTCCGGAGGACTGCAGCAGGGTCGTGGTTCAGAACATGATGCCCCCCGAACACGAGGGTGGACTCCTTTCTTGTTCACTCTTGTCAGCTCTTGTTGAGCCCCACAATGATTGACCCGTCGTCGGGGTTGGTGTTCATGCGGCTTACGCGCTACGAACTGCGCCAGCTGGAGGTTAAATGCCTTACTCGCTCTTTTTCGATCTATTTTTCCTTCGGTTTTGCTCCTTCTTGACCATACCTGACTGTCGTCTTGATTTGCAGAACTCCATGGAGTTTGATACAATTCACCGAGAGCTTGTCGCTTTTGGTGACAAGTGCACCGAGGATATCTATCGAGTGCGAGGATGGTAAGAAAACGATCGAGGAGCTTGAGGGGCAGCTCGATGAGATGGAAGGCAAGGTCGCTTCCCTTGCTGTCAAAGTGGACCAGAAGGAGGCCGACTCATGCAAGGAGGAGGCCGGCATCTTCCGCCATAAGTATGCGCAGGCCACAACTGAGATCGCCACTCTGGGGAATGATCTCTAGAAGAGAGCAAATAATATTTGGGCCCTGGACGCGTGGTTGCGGACAGAAGGAGTCCTACACGGTTGAGCTGAAGGAGTTCGAGGACCAAATTGCCCGCCTAAAGTCAGGCGAGGGGCTTGATTTTGGGTCCCTGATCCTCTCCCCTCACTTTGCTCAGACATACGAGGTACTCCGTCATTTCTAAATTTCTCTTCCCTACTACTACTCTTTCTTTATTTATTTTATTCATTCCTTGGTGTGTCATCCTAATCAATTTTTTAGACGCTCGCTGAACAGGTTGAAAGCGAGGTCCGGGGTAGAATTTCCGAGCAATTCATAGACCTTGACCTCAACATCCTGGATGTCTCGGCAGGAGGTTCTAACCCGAAGGAGCAGGCTGAGGGTCGCCAGTTGGTCCCCTTTGGCCCGTAGGAGCGTCTGTCTGGGGAGTAGACACCGGATCAAGAGCCCCAACAGCAGGAGCAGGAGACGCCTCAGACTGAGCAGAATGTTCAGGGTAGCGGCCCGCAGCCAACCGATTCTTCATCCGGCCCTACACCTACTGTTGAGGCGAACTCCGGGCCGAACCCCAACCTACAGACGGCCTCCTGATTATCGAGCTCCTCTTCTCCCGGTCATCCTTAGATTTTTGTGGATCCTTACTCTTTAAACAGTTTATTTTTTCTATCTGAACAATTTACTTTTTTTTGTACTTGTGAACACCAATTTATGTTTTGCGCATGCCTATGAATAGTGCATTTTCTTCGTGCTTCAAATTGGTTTTTCATCGTGCACAGGTGATTTTGTTATCGAGTTGTGACATAGTCGACAAAATTAAGTTAGGATTGTGATTCATTAATTGATTGTAAAGAAGGAATGAAAATGAAAATGTTAAGAGTTAGGAGTCGTTATTTGGGTATAGGGTCGATCGAAGTCCTATTCAAGCTTCTTTGAGTGCCTTGTAGGCCCTGCAAGATGAAGGTGAGGGGTGTCATCGCCTCTCCGATGCTCAAGTTAGTAATAGTTCGAGATAAATAAATAAAAAAAATAAAAAGATGAGTGAGGGACGCGTATCTGTGAGATCTATGAGTTTGATCTCATTTTCAGATTTAGTATTTTCAAGTGCTTGACATTCCAACTATTTGCGATCTCTCTTCTATCATAGTCCTCTAAGTGATAGGCTCCTCTTCCCACTGCTCGTGTGATCTTGTAAGGACCTTCCCAAGTTGGTGCGAGCTTTCCGGCGCTTTTGTTCTTTGTGTTTTGAAAAACTCTCTTGAGTACCCAATCTCCCTTCTTGAAGGTTCAACCTCAGTTTCTTGCTGAAGAATCTTTCGACCTACATCCTCCTTTGAGCCATGTTCTGTAGGGCTTGATCCATTTGCTCATCGATTAACTCCAAATTATTTAAGAGCTTCTCATTGTTTTCTTCATCCTCGCATGCTTCGATCCGTCGGCTTCTCGCTTATACTTTGATTGGTATGATTACTTCCTCTCCGTAGGCGAGTGCAAATGGCAAACTGCCAGTTGTCGTTCTTGGAGTGGTTCGGTACGCCCATAATATTCCTGGCAGCTCTTCGACCCACTTTGATTTGTGAGCCCCTATTCGTTTCTTCATCGAGGCCATAATGGTTTTGTTGGTTGATTTGGTCTACCCATTTGCCTCCGGGTATCTCAGCGTGGAGGATATCATCTTGATTTTGTGCTGGTCCCAGAAATCTTGCACTTTTCAACCTGTAAATTGTGTGCCATTCTCAATTCTGATCTCCTTTGGGACCCCGAATCTGCACATGATCTGGGTCTATAAAAACTTGATAGCTTGTTCCCTGACATTGCTGCCTCTGCTTCAACCCACTTAGTGAAGTAATCGGTTGCTACGAGCAGATACTTCTTTTTTCCCGTGTCTTTCGGGAGTTTTTCCACTATGTCCATCTCCCAAGTCATGAAGGGCCAGGCTACAACCGTGGCGTGGAGTGGCTTTGCATGACTTTGCGAAGTTATTTCGAATCTTTGGCATGCCTCGCAGCTTTTCACATATTCCCACATATCATTCCTTAGAGTGGGCCAGTAGAAACCTGCGGATGTAATTTTATGTGCTAATGGTCGGGCTCCCTAGTGGCTTCCACAGTCCCCCCTTTGTGGATTTTCATTAGGACGACCTATGCCTTGCTTGTTCCTAGGCACTTGAGGAGAGGTCCCCCTATCGATTGCCGGTGTAGCCAATCATTGTGGATGTTGTATTTTGTCGCCATCCTTGCTAGTCGAACTGCTTCTGCTCTGTCTTCTGGAGTGATGCCTTCTTTGATGAATCAAAATATTGGTTCGATCCAAAAGCTCCCTTGGCCTATCTCTTGCACTTCAATTGCTTCCTCCATTATGGTGGGCCCCTCTACCCATGTGATAGGTATTGGTCTGTTTTGTCTTTCCTGCTTTGATGATGCTAAATATGCGGGTGTGTCGGCCTCAGTATTTTGTTCTCTGGCTATGTGCTTGATGTCCAGTTCTTTGAATTCACTGTTGATTGATCGAGCCAGTTCATGGTATTTTAGCAGCCTCGGCTCTTTTACTTGGTACTGGTTGTTTATTTGTAATACTACTAATTGTGAGTCACCTTGTACTTTTAGGCGACAGACGCCTAGTTCATTTGCGAGTTGCATCCCCCTGATCAGGGCTTCATATTCTGCTTCATTGTTTGTGGCTTCAAACTTCAGTTGGATGACTCGCTCAGTCACTTCCCTCCAGGGACTTCTCAATTTGATGCCAGCACCGTTTCCATGCATGTTGTTGGCTCCGTCGACCTAGAGTACCCATGGTTCCTTGAATGATTTCCCCATCTCCAGGCTCGCTATCTCTTTTTCGGCGTCTATTTGGAGGCTACCGGAGGATTATACTATGAAGTTCGCGAGTGCTTGGGATTTTATCATCGTCTGCGGTTCGAACTCGAGCCTGTATCTCCCACTTCCACCGCCCACTTCAGCAACCTTCCTGACAGGCAGGGTTTAGAAAATACAGTCCGAAGTGGGTAAGAAGTGACTACCTTGATGGGTGTGCTTTGAAGTAGGGACTTAGGTTCTGGGAGGTGGTCATCAGTGCCAGCGCGAGCTTTTCTAGTGTCGTGTACCTCGTTTCAACGTCGAGGAGGGGTTTGCTTGCATAGTGAACTGGGAGCAGCTTGCATGTGCATTCTCTGACCAGCACCGCTCTGAGTGCGTGTTCCGACACAGACAAATACAACATTGTTACCGATGTACCAGACCATGACGATGGATACTACACGTCTGAAGATGAGAAGGATGAGGAAGCATTTCTTGCTTTCATGGCAGCCATAGATGGGGATGTTACTGATGAAGAAGAAAGCGCTTCAAATCACGAAATCCTGGTAACAACTAATCTGCCCACACCTAGTGTTTCTTTATGATTTGATACAAATTTTGAAACATGTCACTCTAGTTCAGAAGATATCTCACTTGAGAAAATCATTAAAGAATTTGAAATTTTTCATGCAATTAAGGACACACTAATTAGTGAAAATGCTTCAATGAAATCAGAAATTTCAGTTTTGACATATGAAATAGAAAGAAATAAGTTACGTAGTGTGGAATTAAATTATTTAAGAGAAAAACACGTCAAATTGTTGAAAGATTTTGAAAATGTGACAAAAGAACGTGATTCTTTAAAGAAACTTAAGCATGCTGAATGTAACTGTTCTTTTAAAAGAAACTCGAAAACATTGAGTGAGATTCTGAGTGTTCAAAGACCTCCATCTGATAAATTCGGACTTGGATATATGGAATATCATAATGAAGAGGAAGTCTTGAACAATCATAATCCCACCTCAAGAACAGAGAATACCCATTTAGGCTTTGTCAAAGCGAGACTCAGTTCAGGTACTCTGTTGTAAAAGGGAAAGGCAAATTCCAAGAAACCAGTTAATCAAAATTTCAAGACCAAATCCTGGTCAAAAACTTAACTTGCATCTCGATAGAATGCAAACACAGTTAGAAAACTGGATAAGCAAACTTTTGTGAGGAAAACTGACCTTCCCTCAAAACTGGATAAGCAAAATGTCCCCTATGCAAGGATTCCAGTTCTACCAACAAGAACGACTAAGCGACATGCACATGTTGCAAGGAAGTCTGTTCGATAATCGGAATTTAATCCAAGAAGCTATGATAGAGCTACTGCTCATCATACTTATCATCCGAATAGGGGGAACACCTATTCGAGGCCAGAGTCTAATCAGTTCTATACTCAAAAGACTGTGATGGCTACACACCAGAGAAATGTTTCTCGAAACTCTTTTCACAATAATCACTTCATAAAGAGTTCACATATTACAACTCTAAATAGCATGCATCCACACAGCACACACCTTTTTAGAAGAACGGCTAATAATAATCAGAAAGGTGATTTAGTTTCACAAATTGTAAGAGTGAAACAAGTGTGGATACCAAAAGGTTGGATCCACATGACTAACCCTGTAGGACCCGAAAGGATACGGGGACCTAAATAATTTCTTCTATGTTGCAGAGTAGGAATCCGCTGAAGAAGTCAAGAACCTGGATATTAGACAGCGGGTGTTCAGCTCACATGACGGGAGAAAAATGATTGATTAAGGACCTAGAAATGTACGAAGGAGTAACAGTCAGCTTCGGAAACAAGGCCACGGGTAAAGTGATTGGAATAGGATACGTGGAGCACAATGGAATAATCATTCAGAACGTATCCTTGGTCACTAATCTGTAGCAAAATCTCCTCGGTATAAGTCAACTTAGTGAAAGTGGCAACATTGTTAGATTTGAAAAGTCAGAATGTCAAATAATAGACAAAGAGTCACACAAGATCATAATCAGAGGAATCAGAAGAGGAGGCCTTTATAATGTAGATTGGTCCAGTGGAGTAAGAGGGACATGCCTCATAGCAATCAATTCCTCAGAAGCCTTAAACTGGCTATGGCACAAGTGACTTAGCCATCTGAACTTCAACTCGATCCGAAATCTGGCGAAGCATAAACTAGTTGAAGGACTTCCAGAGAAAAAGTTCCAGAAGGAAAGAGTATGTAAAGCCTGTCAGTTCGGGAAACAGACGAAAGCCTCCTTCAAGATCAAGCCAGTTATAGCAAGCACAGAAAGGATTTTAGAGCTGCTTCGCATTGATTTGTTTGGACCAGTCACCCCACCCACAATTGGAAAATGAAAATATACGTTAGTAGTTTTTGATGACTACTCAAGATATACATGGGTGGTGCTGCTCAAATCCAAGAATGAGGTCAAAATTCATCTACTAGAACTGATCAACCGTCTTCAGAATGAAAAAGGATTAAAAGTGAAGAGGATAAGATCAGACAATGGTACCGAATTCAGCAATGGACCTCTAATGGACTTCTGCGCTAGGATAGGAATTGGTCATGAGAAGTCTGCACCAAGAACTCCTCAGCAGAATGGACTCATGGAGCGAAGAAACAGGACTCTCAAAGAAGCAGTAAGAACCATGATGGTTGAAACTGACATTGGAAAGGGATTCTGGGGAGAAGCCTTGATGACAGCCTGCTACACACAAAATAAAAGTGCATTCAACATGCGGCTTCACAAGACTCCCTACGAGATCTACAATGGTCGTAAGCCTTCTATTACTCATCTTCGTGTTTTCGGTTCTCCATGTTATATTTACAATAATGGGAAGTTTAAGTTGAGTACCTTCAGTCCTAAGGCTGATGAAGGAGTGTTCCTTGGATATGGACAACCTTCATATAAGGGATATAGAGTATTCAACAAGACAACCCAACTTGTGGAGATAACATGTCATATTGTTTTTTATGAAGCTACTCTAGTGCGCAGAACACTCCAAGAACTGAGTCTGGGAAATCATAAGATCAATGATGTCAATGAGGAATCTAAAAGTGATCTTGATCATAATCAGATAGTCCCTCCGAATAGATCTATGAGTGATATCTTTGAGACTCCAGTTTTCTCAGTTGAACTCCAAACAGTCGAGACGACCGATGATGCAAGTGTCATCGCTAAGGCCTTGAGGAACACATACATAGATGATTCAGGTGAAAAAAAGCCTCCAGAAGCACAGATTGTGACTTTGGAAGCAGAACATGCTGATCCCAAGGAAGTCAACCTTGAGGACACCAAGGAATCAACAACAGTCGACGAGCCAGCTGTGGTTCAGAGTTCAGAAGAAGACCAGGACGCAGTTCCAGAACAAGGAGATAGAGGAGCCTCTGAAGAAAGGGAGGAAGCAGATCCAGAATCTGATGTTGAACCATCTCAGGAGGAACATCCTACAGTTTCTGAAGAACCAACTGTCTGCAATGAAGTTGTACCAGCAAAGAAGCCTAGCTGGTTAAGAGATCATCCCAAGGAAGCCATCCTTGATGATGTAGGGAACCATGTTCGAACCAGACAGGGGACAACATTGATGTCTTGCTTCTTATCTCAGATCGAACCAGTAATGATCACAAAAGCCCTTCAATCCACAGACTGGATAAATGCGATGCAGGAGGAACTAAATGTTGTTTTGACATCAAGTTGATGTAATTCCAAATTCCTTTGAGCAACTATTGACAACAACAATCTGATAGAACAATGTTTAACAACTGGACCAAACACATTATGATAATCTATACCTTCTCTTTGGGTAAATCCTTTTGCAACCAGCCTCTCTTTGTATTGCATTGTTTCATTTGGCCAACTTCTAATTTTCTCCTAAACAACCACTTGCATTGAATGCATTTCTTATTTTGTGGTTTAGGTACCAGAATCCAAGTTTTCTTCTTATAAAGAGAATTCATCTCATTTGACATGGCCTCTATCCATTTCTCTCTCACTATACAAGTTACGGCTTCATAATAGTCATGTGGCTCCATACACTCCACCTGCTCAGCTACACTCAAGGCATATGAGACCAATTTTGAATCTGTAAACCTTCTTGGAACATGTATTTCCCTTCTCTCCCTATCTCTAGCAAGCTGGTGGTTTCTCAGAGATTCATCAATTTCACTGCTTTCTCTTTGTTCTTCTTTTGTCTGCTCGTGTGATTTAGGCTCAGAATGTCTCCTAATTACACTATATGAACCAGACAGCTCTCTTAACTCCACCTCCAAATGAGTATTTGTATCATCATCTACTTGCTCTACATTCTCCTTAAATGGCATCTTGTCTTCCAAAAATTTAACACCTCTACTTATGATTACCTTGGATAAACCAGGTTCCAAACACTAGAATTAATAACCTTTCACTCCATGAGGATATCCAATGAACACACACTTCCCAAATCGTTGAGTATGAATAATCACCTTTAGAGCTTGTCCATATTTCTTCTGGAATCTTAAAACCAACAGCTGCAGATGGACTTTTGTTTATTAAATGTGCAACAGTAGTAATGGCTTCACCCCAAAACTTCTAAGGCTTATTGGCCTTTACAAGCATACACCTAACTCTCTCCAAAAAAGTTCTATTCATCCTCTTAACAACTCCATTTTTTTAGGTTTCATTGGAAAAGTTCTATGCCTTTTTATACCCTTCTCTTCACAGAATGCCTGGAACTGATCTGAAAGGAACTCCTACCCATTATCAGTTCGTAAAAATTTCACCTTAGCATCCTTTTCATTTTCAACCTCCAAGCACCACCTTCTAAATCTGTCATATGTTCAGATTTAGCTTTCAAAACACATACCCAAATCTTTCTTGAAAAGTCATCAACTAGAGATATGAAATATCTACCACCTCCTAGTGTTTTAGTTTTGGAGGGTCCCTATACGTTACAATGGATACATTCTAAAGGTGCTTTTGCTCTATACTGTGAAAGATGATAAGGCACTTTAGTGCTTTTACCTAATATGCACTCTTCACACCTGTCCAAGTTGAACCTTTCATTTGCTTGTAAAAGTCATTGCTTCAATAGCTCATTCAACCCCTTCTCACTCATATGCCCCAACCTGTTGTGCCATAGAGTTGCTTCAGAGATCATCACACTTCCCGTCTCACCAATGACAGTGTTGTTGGTGTATACTGTAAAGCAAACTTTTAAGTGAGCCTTGTCACGTATTTAATCTCTTTGATTAAACTGAAATCAATCTGAAATAAATGTTATCACATTGTTGCTTTCTTATGATTGCATGTATATCCAGTTATCTTATATTGTAGACAATGTGGTGGGTGCGTTGTCCCACTGAAGATCGTGGGGGCGATCCGCCTTCACCGGCGTGTTCCTTCAATTGGTATCAGAGCCTCGTTCGTGGTTGTTGGCTCTACCTGAAACGTACAGTTGGTTTATTGTATTATAAATCATTTAAGCATGTTGTCGATGTTTTCTATATTTTATATATTTTGTTGTTCCTCGTGGCTCCGATCTATTTTTGGTTTTTGGTGCGATGGTTTATTCGCAGTTTATAATCGTTTTTCACCACGAGAAAATCCGTGGTTAGTGTAGGAAATGATGTAATTTTTTCTTGTAATTTTATATCATTTTTGATGTAATTTGATGCGAAAAATGAGACCAAGAATCGAAGAACACGAAGAACACATCGACGAAAAACTGCCAAATCGCAGTCGCCCAGGGGCAGTTTGTGGCTCAGCCACGGCCTAACGGCTTGTCAATCGGGTCGACTGGCCAGTGGGGCTTGAAGCTGGGTCGGCGGACATCGCCGCCGCACCACCCACGGCCACGGACAGCGACGACAGGCAGTGCAGCAGCAGCCGCAAAACGCGCGCGCGAAGCCTGCGCGATTTGGGGTTGTGCAGCAGCCTATCTTCGCGGCGTCCCCGGTGCACGGTGGGGCGGCGATCGGCGATGGCGGTGGTTGGCAGTCGAATCCCGGTGGTAGGCGACCACACGGACGTCGGGGGTTGGCTGGATCACCGGCGGAGTCAACGACAGCGAGGGCGTGAAGTTGGGTGGTCACGCAAAAATTCTGGGAATTTCCAGAATTTTCGCGCGACACCTGCGGGTGCCTGTTTTCTTCGCGCGATCGGCGGCGATCCCGGCGTGGATAGCTGGTGCCGATGGCTGGAAATGGTAGGTCTTGCTTCAGACTTCAATGCCCAATGGTTGATTGGCGTTGATGGCGGCAGAATTAGCGGCAATCGACGCGTGAAAATGGCTGCACGCATGAATCTCGCGATTCTGTCTGCGTGTGGGCTGATTTCGCGCGTTGATTGGAGGCTATTTTGAGTCGTATATGCAATTCCAACGATTTGATCTTACTTTCCATACTTAGGGCTTCAATTCCCAGTAGGTTTGGGAGGTTGATGATCGATTACGACGGCACAATGGGCCAACGAAGTCGGCCCAGTCGCCATAAAACCCTAATTTTCTGGGTTGACAGCATGTAGGTGGACGTTTTTTCGTGGTCATTTGGAGGCTTTCCATTTATGGATTTCCAATACCGATGACATGGAATTGTAGTCCAAACCTAGGGCTTTAAGGCCCAGTAGGTTACCAGCATGATTGTCGTTGGAATCGATCGGAACGGAGGCGAGAAAAGTGCCCTGTGCACTATTTTTTTTGCCCAGGCTGCTCAACTAGCCATTTTCTTCGGCCAATTGGCGGCGATTCGAGCGTGAATCTCTGGTGCCGTTGGTTGGATATGGAAGACCAAACTTTGGTCTTCAAAGCCCATTAAGTTTCGGCCATTTACTGTGCGTCGTTTGGTAGCAACGGTGGCTCGAAAAAGGCCATTTGCAGTAAATCCAAAAGCCCAAATTTGAATTGTTCAAGGCCCGGATCCGATTCGAAGACCCATTTGAAGAGCTGTATATTCAATATTCATGTAATAGAATAGGTAGATATGCAGGTACACATCTTGGGGCCACGAGAAAATTTTATTTGTTCTTGTATGATGTGTATATATTTTCTAAGCATGTCGTATGTTTTACTTGTTAGGAGCATGCTAGGATTTATTTAATTCTTTATTGCATGCTGTTAAAAACCTTCAACTTAAAATGACTAAGTGAGTATAGGCCTCCACAATTGGTCTTATAAGTGATTGTGTGTGTTGTTCGCGTGACCCTGGGCGTCACCCCCCAACGGATACAACATTCACTGGTTCACTGGATAAGACTTCTAATAAAAATGAATTTTATCTTTAAATGAAGTGTGTGTCACTCGCGTGACCCTGGGCGTCACCCCCCAACGGATGTGTCATTCACGGTTCATTGGTAAAGATTTAATTCAAGATAACTTTTAAAAAATTATTTGCAAGTGATGTAAAGTCCTAACGGTAAGGTCATCAGTTGTAAAATGATTTTCTTTTTCGGTTAAATTGTGGTCATCACTTAGATGTGAATTTCTATATAACTCCCCACCGGAGTCCCTGTTTTAATTCACATGGCCTGATAAATGGTCCGACTATTAATTCCATTCGTCATAAAGTAGAGGTTGACGTGATATTGGAATTAAAGATAGTTTGTCTGGTCAATGGATATGTGTGTAAACGTCCACCCACCGTGGCTTGCATATATATTTGTTGGGCTGTTGGAGGTTGCATTAAACATTGGTTTTGAAGGTTTCTATGTTTTATGCTTCAATTAATGTGATTTAAATGCTTACGTGTTTGCATTTAATTTATTTTAGTTATCATCATGTCGTTTAATCTGCTTATGAATATTCTCTATCATAACAAGCTTATTGGTCCAATTTGTTTGAACTGGAAATAAATCTGGATATAGTACTGGTTGCTGAAGAGTACATATTTGTACTCAAGTCGCCTACTCAATGTCTCTTGAACCCTTACTTCCACTTGAAAGTAGTCATGGGTAAGAAATAGTACTTTGTTGCTGAGTTTCTTATTGGCTTGATTATAGTGGAGGATCTCACGGGTAAGAGATCACTGGCTCTGGTTTCTTTTGAAGCATCATCTTCTTTGTGTAATGACGGTTAGAAGAAGAAGTCACAAAAGAAAAAGAACAGTGGGAGCAAATAAGTAATACTTTCTGGTAGTATGACATTTTTTTGTGGTGTCATGAAACTAAAGGGAAAGTGTTATTGATGCAACCAGTCTGGGCATTACAGATATAATTGTCTCCTCTTAATGAAGGGTAACTCGGGTATGCCTTCTGTTTTAGTTGTGGAAACATGTCTTGTGGTTTGTTCTACTATCTCTTGGATAGTAGGTATTGGTGCCACTAATCATGTTTGTTTTTCTCTGCATGGTTTCATGCAGACAAAACAACTAATGAAGGCGAGATTACCGTAAGCTTGGTAAATATTACTAGAGTGGTGGTTGTTGCAGTGGGAGATATGCACTAAATCCTTCTCGGATTGTGTTATAGCATTAAAGGACGTTTTATACATGCCTAGTTTTCGAAAGAATTTATTTTCAGTTTCGAAACTATTTCTGGATGAATTTTCTGTTATTTTTAATAACGATGATGTTATTATGAGAAATAACTCTTTTATCTATACTGGCATGTTGGAAAACTCCTTATATACTATTACTTGTGTATATCGTTCTGCAACTGAAACTCATGCATATTCATCGTTTAAAAGGATAGTTTCTTCTATGTTGAATCAAACATATATTTGGCATCTAAAACCGGGTCATGCTAATCTGACTAGGATCCAAAGACTGATAAGTCGTGGATCATTGGAATTTCTCCAAGTTGAACCATTCTCAGTCTGCGAATCCTAATTGGTGAATAAGATGACATTTAAGTCTTTTTAAGGCTATGGGTTTAAAGCCAATGATATGTTGAAAATGATTCAATCTTGTTTGTGTGGGCCCAAGAAAGAGGTGGTCTTGAGTATTTCGTGAAATTCACGAATGATTACTCAAGGTTTGGATATATTTACTTGATCCACCACATGTCTGAATGATTTGACAAGTTCAAAGAATTTAAGACTGGAGTGGTGAATCGAAAAGGTGAAAGTATCAAGTCACTACGATTTTATTTTAGTTTATAATACCTCAGTGCTGAACTTAGGCAATACATATTGGATAACGATATTACATCTCAACTGTCTACGCCTGATTTTCCGCAACGAGGTGGCGTAGAAGAGAGAAGAAACATAATTCTTTTTGGAGATGGTGAGGTCGATGATGAGTTATGCCACTTTGCCTACTTTTGTTTTAGGGTTATGCCTTGGAAACAACGGCGTATCTTCTGAAATTAGTACATTCTAAATTGACTCTAAAGACTCCAATAGAATTGTGTGCTTGGCGAAAGCCTTGTTTAAAACCATATTCTGGTTTGGGGTTGCCCAACATATATGTTGGATAAGGAAGTCGATAAGTTGGTACCTAGAATGGAAGTACGGTTGTTTATAGGATATCCTAAGGGTACGAAAGGCGGTTACTTTTATAGTCCTAAGGAATTAGAGGGTGGTGGCTAATACCAATGCCCGATTCTTGGATGAAGACTATATAAGTGAGCATGAATCCAAGAGTAAGATCATTCTAAATAAGTTGAGAGGAGACAATTGCACACCGAGTGTACTAAGTGTCATACCACAAGACACTGCACAACGTGTTGACTCTGGTATATCTACACAGGTACTGCCTTGTTGTAGTGGGAGAGTTGTTCAATTTAATCGTTTCATGGGTGTGGGAGAGTCTTCGGATTTGGTCCACAATGGTGAACATGAAGCGAATTGTTTCATGGGTGTGAGAGAGTCTTCGGACTTGGTTCATATTGGTGAACATGAAGCGAACGATCCCTGAACTTACAAAGAGGCAGTTCAAGATATAGATGCGATGTCTTGGCATAAGTCTATGAATTCTGAGATTGAATTTATAGATGATATGGATGGATACGGCCTTCTGACCTTCCTAAAGGCAATATAGCCATTAGGTGTAAATGGGTCTATAGGTGTAAGAGAGGATCTGACGGAAAGGTCATCGCCTTTATAGCATGGTTGGTGGCGATGGGATTCACTCAATTAGAGAGAATCAATTATGATGATAATTTCTCTCCTGTAGCCGTGCTAAAGTCGATCTGTATTCTCTTATCCATAGCAAATTACATGGACTCTAAGGTTTGGCAAATGGATGTTAGGACAGTTTTCCTTAATGGAAATCTGAATGAAGACATTTATATGCGGTAACCTGAAGGTTATGTAAGGAAATGCTAAGAGCATCTAGTTTGGAAGTTAAAGAAGTCTCTTTATGGACTTATACAAACTTCGAGATCTTGGAACATTCGTTTTGACGAGGCAATCAAATCCTTGGATTTGAAAAATGTCAAGATGAAAGTTGTGTGTACAAAAATGAGCAATGGAAACGTGGTGGTATTCAAAGTACTGTACGTAGACGATATCTTCTTATTGGCAACAACTTGAGGGTATTGTCGGACGTATAGGTGTGGCTGTCAAAACAGTAACAGATGAAGGATTTTGGAAATGCTATGTACATTCTTGGTATAAAGATCATTCATGATCAATGTAAGAGAATATTGCATTTGTACCAAGCTTCCTACATCAACACTGTTATTGCCCTGTATAGCATACAAAACTCCAAGAAAGGATTTTTACCTTTGTGACATGGAGTTTATCTATCTAAAGACATGTGTCTTAAAATGCCAGACAAGATAGATGAGATTGCTAAGGTTCCTTAAGCTTCGGCAGTAGGAAGCCTTATGTATGCTATGTTCTGTACTAGACATGATATCTACTGTGCAGTTGGCATGGTGGCAAGATATCAATCTAACCCTGGTCAGGGGCACTGGACTGCGGTAAAACATATTCTCAAGTATCTGAAAAGAACTCGTGATTATATGTTGATTTACCAATCAGATAGTCTGACCCCTTTGGGTTATTCAGATTCAAATTTTCAAGCTGACCGAGATAAGAGAAAGTCCACCTCGGGTTATGTGTTTACCTTGGGAGGCGGGGCCATATTATGGAGGAGTGTGAAGCAGAAATGCATTGCGGACTCCACCATGGAAGCTGAATATGTGGCTGGCTCAGAGGCTGCAAAAGAAGCTGTCTGGCTTAAGAGCTTCTTGTTGGACTTGGAGGTGATTCCGAGTGTGCCAAAGTGTATCACAATTTATTGTGACAACGCTGGTGCGGTAGCAAACTCGAAAGAACCTAGAGCCCACAAGGCAAGCAAACACATTGAAAAGAAGTACCACATTATACGAGAAATCGTAAAGAGAGGTGATGTTACTGTGGAAAAGATTGCGTCATTGAATAACCTGGCTGATCCTTTCACGAAGACTTTGACAACTAAGATCTTTGAGAAACACGTGGAGGGTCTTGGTTTATGATACGTAGCGGCTACACTTTGAGTCTAAGTGGGAGAATTGTAATGACATGTGTGTATACTAAAAGTTTAGCTTTAGTATAAGTGGGAGATTGTTGGTGTATACTGTAAAGCAAACTTTTAAGTGAGCCTTGTCACGTATTTAATCTCTTTGATTAAACTGAAATCAATCTAAAATAAATGTTATCACATTGTTTCTTTCTTATGATTGCATGTATATCCACTTATCTTATATTGTAGACAATGTGGTGGGTGCGTCGTCCCACTGAAGATCGCATTGTTGGGTTCCTTGTAAGATATAAAACGTATTCACAACTGAGATAGTTCTGGATAAACTATCGTTTTAGGTTGTAGTATAAACTTGAGATAACTAGTCTTGGTTATTAGTTTATGCTAGTGCGTGGTGTCGCATTGAATGGATCGCGGTGAGACGTGTTCTTCTGTTCTGACTCTATGAAGAACCAAGGTCTCGGCGACTTTGATAATTCTTAACCGTAGATGTGATATTTAGATACATGCAAATGATTGTTTGTTACTTTGACTTACCATGAGTGAGAATCAAAAGGATGATTCAATATACTCCGTATCTTGGGTAACAACATTATTTGTATGTGTTTATATAGTCACATTAGGGCACCGTGTCCTGGACTTCCAGGTTGATGACATCCCCTTAAGGAGTTCATAAGTTTTATCGTATTAAACCCTGCAGGTGGAATTTATTCCGATACGATAATAATGTTGAGCGGGTACTACTTAAGGATTAAGATATTAATTAATTAATGCTGTCAGAGCTTTTAATTAATTAATGGATGTGCGTTATCTTAAACACGGGGAATTAATTAAGTCAAATAGAAGCCCTGATTCACATCGGGATAGGATGGCAGTTGCAATATTAATTCTCTAGTGGAATGAATTAATGTTATAAGTTCAATTTATATTCTGGGCTGAATATATGTGTTTGGACTTATGAGAGGCCCAATCCTATACCTTCTAGAGATCCCTGGCCTGGCCCAACTAGAAACCCTAGAAGATGCCTATAAATAGGATCTTATGGTTGAGAGAAAAACTCTAGTTGTCATTTTCATAAGCTCGTGTGTTGAGCGACAGTTAGGGTTTAGTTCTCTCAAACATTGTAGATCTAGAGTTTTGGATTGGCATCTACGATTCGGAGGATTGTTGTCCACCCGGCATTCTATCGTGGTTCGCGGGACACATGCTAGAAGATCTCCAGTGGAATCGATCTTCAGATCTGTAAAGATCTATTGGTAATTCTTGATCTCCTTGATTTAATTTAATTAAACCATGTATGTGTACGTTTGGTATCCAACATCGATCGTGGGGACGATCCGCCTTCACCGGCGTGTTCCTTCAAGTGTTTCCCAATTGGTAGTATAGACTTTTATGCTACAACTCTTCCAGCCTTCTTCACATAGAGCACTCCATTGTTAGACTTAAAACCATATCTTTTTAATTCAAGCCATCCAAGGGAGATTAGATTTCTCTTGAGCCCTGGTATTTATCTAACTTTGGTTAGTCTCTTGATGCTGCCATCATGGATTTTCAGTCTCACCTCACCAATGTCTTTCACTTCGCACTTATGTGCATCACCCATCATAACAGAACCAAGCTTTTCAAGTTTCAGTTTGGTAAAACTTGATTTATCAGGGCACATATGGAACGAGCATCCAGAATCCATGACCTATCTATTGTCTTAAGGTTCGCTCATGACATTCAAGATCTCATCTTCATAAGCACTTTCAATCACATCCATTTTGTGATTATATTGATTTTTTGTAGCTTGTCTCTTCTTGAAGGAGTAACAATCCTTCATTAAGTGTCCAGGTTTCTTGCACCAATGACACACCCTTGTTTCACTAGGCTGATCTTTTTTATAAGGCTGAGATTTTCTCTATCCATCCTTTTTCGGCTTTTCGACCACAGGCTTCTTGAATTTTCCTTTAATCCACTTATTTTTCACGGCTAAACCAAGAGCATCAGGAGCTATCTTATTATATTTGTTCTTTTGAATCTCCTTACCCTTTATTGCAGTAAACACCACCTCATAAGAAATAGAATCAGTTCTACCATATATCATCGCTTCCTTCAACATATCATACGATCTAGGTAAAGCATTCAACAAGTGTATTGCTTTGTCTTCATCATTAATTTTTACCCCAACAGATTCAAGATCATCAAAAGAGTTGTTGAACTCATCTAATTGATCTAATATCCCTCTTTCATCAGAGAACTTGCATGTATATAGATTTTGCTTGAGGTAGAGTCTGTTTGCTAGAGATTTTACCTGATATAGGTTGTTCGATTTCTTCCACAAGCCATGCGCAGTCCGTTCTTTAACAACCTCACGCAACACATTATCTCCTAAGCACAAGATAATTGTGCTTCTTGCCTTGATCATAATTTTCTTGTTCTGAACCTTGTTGTCTTCATCATCTACTCCTTTGCCATAATCTTCTTCAAGAACTTCTTCTAAGCCCTGCTGCGTCAACAGGGCATTCATCTTTACTTTCCAGAGTCCAAAGTCTGATTCTGCATCAAACTTCTCGATATCGTACATCGTGGAAGCCATTTCGCTTTAAATCATCAATCACTTGATTTCTTCTTCAAGATTTGCACAGGCGTTATTCCAATTTCTCAAGAACGAGTTAATTTTCCTCCCAGACCTTCTTTAGTTTTTGAACCGATCTTACTTCTTCAATTTAGATTTCTCGCGAGACGGCGCCACTTATAGGGTTCATACAAGAAATTGAATTGCATAGAAATAGAAATGGACACGATCGATTACGTGGTTCAGATAAGAATTATCTTACGTCCATGGAAAGGTCACAATTATCTTTATTGATTGAAGTTTGAGTATGGTTACAAGATGATGAATCTCTCTCTCTCTCTCTCTCTCTCTCTGCGTGAGTCTCCCTCTCTCTGGTTTTTTCTCTCTATCTCAACTCAATACAGTAGCAAATTGTTTTTAACTAATTGAGCTTTATTAATTCTAAAACCAAATTAAGAGCTAACCACCGAACTAACTATCATCACTCTAAAATTCGTCCTAACAAATTCTCCGAGCTTGGGTGTTCACAAACAGCACATCTGTGAACTCAATCAGGGCATGCTCCGAATTCTTTTGGGGTGCCACAGCCTCTTCGCGAATTAGCCTCCTGACTTTCTTGGCAGTTGGACGGGTTATGCCGCTAATTTATGAGCCGCCAGTGATGCAATTGATGGTGCATACTGGTACAGGCAATTTGGAGGCGGATCATGCGTTATTTCACGGCTCCTTAGACTGCTTCTCGCGGTTCTAGGTTCGCTTTCCTCTATCCGACAGGTACTCGATCAGTAGGCCCTTTTTTTAGTAGCTCGATCACTTCTAGACGTAGTGCTCTGCAATCCATCGTGGTGTGCCAGTGGTCATTGTAGAATTCGTAGAACTTTTCGGCATCGTGCATTGAAGGGCCTGGCTTTATTTTCTGTGGCCACTTCACCTTTTCGGGCATCGATATTGTCCTTTTTGGTGGTGGGAGCCCAGGAATTTTGGCGATGAGGGACTCAAAGTAGCTCAACCTCTGATCGAGTCACCGCTCTATCTGCGTGAGTGCGGGGTTGTTAATCTGGTTTGGGATCGTTGCCTGGTCGCCCTGCGCTTGGGGTTCGCATTTGGAGTGCGCGGGGTCACTCGCTCGTTGCCGGCCCCGTCAGTCTGGTTGAACTCCTCTTGCAGGTTTTGAGTCGCGGTAAGACGCTCCCTGCTAGCACTCCCCGGTTCTTCGACAATTGGGTGCATGTTTACTTGATGTTGTAGTCAATGGCTCTCGCAATCGAGGTGTTCGTACCTCGTCATCTCTTCCATTTATGCGCTCATCCTTTCCATGACACTTCTCGCCGTCTGGACCTGGCTGACCAGCTTGGCTACGTGCAGATCTCCCATGCTGGAAGGTGGCGGTGGTAGGAATGCCAGTTCGTTGAGTGGCGTGGCGTTGAAAGCTCTGAGGAGGTCGTCCACCATTCCATCAAGGTTCGGTGCTTGAGGGGCTCCGCGCCCTACCGCTGGCGGGTGTCCCCGTCCTGTTTCTATGGGAGCTCCTCGCCCTGCGCCTGGATTAATTCTTCGACCAGCTGCTGGCGGTTGAGCAGTTCTACCGATGTTAACTTCGATCATGTTGGTGTTGTTTCCTTTGTCTATTATTTCTTGCAAAAGGGGTTAGTACAACTTTCTTTCCTAGGGCCCCACGGTGGGCGCCAAATTGTTGAGGATTATTCCTTATGAATACGGAGCCCCGGGAATTTTTTATACGAATAATACAGAAAACAATAAAAACAACACTCGTAAATAGTAAATAAAATGGAAGTACGGCAAACCAAGCTATCTTATTCAATAAAATTGTAGAGCAGCTGCCGGAAAACCAGTTCGACGATTGTCAGCTCGATGAGTAGTACAGGAGTAACTCAGATAGATGGAGGAGAAATCAGCATTGCGGGCTTTTTAAATAGCTAGGGTTGGGTGTCGAAAATCAATTTACAAAGGGGTATATATAGGGGCCTAAAGTAGTTAGGGTTTCCTGGAATTTAGCGTCGATCATTGGGCAGCGAACTTTGATTTTATCCGGATCGTTGTATTGAGTGCTACCGGCTCCTTCGGAAGATATTGCGAGCTTATCCTCCCGTTGCACGTCGGCTCTTTTGACTGTTGGGCAGTTGCGCAGTAACCGCTTGGATATCGTAGCTCGGCTCATAAAATTGCACTATGTTCCTATCAAACTGTTTTGATCAAACTGTTGGTGCCGAATTGCTCTTTGTCGGATTGCTACTATCGAACTGGTTTCTCGCGAACTACTTCCAACTGGGCCAACCTGCTAGTTGGCCTGCAAAATAACTATTGGGCTACATTTTGGGCCTCTGTGTGAGCCGATTATCGCCGTACCCCAACAATTATTATCAAAAAGATAGTTTGATAATTTTAGGAGTAAATTGATGTTTATTTATTATGCATCGAATGGGTGAAAAACTTTAACTCCACATGGAAAATTAAGAAAAAAAAATCCTTTTCTATTGTTTGGGCCGAAAATATAGACCCTCTTTTGGACCCAACAAGAAAGCCCACTGGGTTGAAAAGGATTCTAAGGCTGAGCCCAACAGTAGTATTTTAGTTCCAAATTCTCTAGAAACCGTCCACCGACAATTAAAAATTAAAAAAAAAATCTCACTCATTTGGGGGCATGCTAAAGGTTCGATTTCTAATCTGCATTTCAAATAAATATTTCCTAATCGCATAATTTATGTTTTTTATTTATACTTTTGCTTGTATTTAATCGTGTTGAACTTGAATATACAGATTAATATGTTCTAATACAAAATTTTCCAGTGAGTTACTCAAGAGGGGAAGAAATGAGAAAAGGGTTCATATTTTCATTCCAAAATTCCCAAATTAAAAAGTCATATTCCCTTATATTACACAATCCCTACATCCATTTATATGCAGAATTAAGGATGGATTGATAAGGTATATTACACTTTTTTTATCATACTGAATCGCTCAGTATAGAAAAATATGTATCATTACCATACCGAATTTGTCATTATATTAAAATTCGGTATATCGGATTCTTGTGGTGCCATAATTCATATACGGTTACTGTAATGTTCTTTCTCTATACTAGAAGATTTCAATGACTTCGATTTACGATCTTTAAGCAAAAATTTATTTAAAAATTTTACTTATCTCACCAATAATCTATATTACTTTGAAGTGAAGAGGCATGATAATATTTTATTTTTAAATTATTATTTTAAAATAAAAATAAGAGTAAATAAAATAATAAATAATATTATATTTTCGGTACGGTATATACTGGTATACTGTAATTATTAAAATAATCCTATTATTATCATACAAAAACTCTTAAAACGATATGATACCTTACTAAAAAATTTTGTGTTTTCTCAATATAATATATATAATATTTCGACATTTTTCTCCATCTTATACAAAATCGTTTGCCCCATAAGTTTTAAGGCTAGTCACAACAGTAACATACCAATTTGCTCAAAATAAAATGACAAAGCACAAAAACTTATACTCCCTCCGTCCCACCTCAATTGTCCCACTTTCCTTTTTCGTCCGTCCCACCTTAATTGTCTCATTACTTAAAAAGGCAACTTTTTCACACTCAACAATAAAATATTAATTCCACTCAACTTACTTTACACTCACACTCCTTGGTTATTGTGCCCAAAGTCACCGGGACAATTGAACCGGGACGGAGGGAGTATAAAAACAAAAAAAAAAACAAAATTGGAGATGTTGTGACTTGGGGCAGACCAAAGTCGCCCTTCCTTTTTACAGTAAAATTAAACATGTGGCACCGTGCCACTTTTTTCTAAAAATATTTAAAATAAGGCAAATCTTAGATGTGACGGTCTTATCATTTTTATTGTGAAGCGAATTTAATGAAATGATGTGTTTATTTATTGCAAATGATGTCTTATCATTTTTATTGTAAGATGAATTTAATGAAATGATGTCTTTCTTTATTGCAAATGATGTATTTTTTTTGTTGCAAATAATATAATTTTTAAAAATGAAATGATGTATTTAACTTATTGAAATGATGTATTAAGGTTCGTCTCACAATAAAAAAATAGTGAGACCGTCTCTTAGGAGATCAACTCTTAAAATAATTATTAAAAAGTCTAAGTTCATGAAAAAGCATTATACATAGAAGTATAACATGGAGTAATTTATATTCTATGTATATATAATATATATTTCTATTGTGTATTTGTAATTTATTAATATTTTAATTTGTATTATTTATTGTCATAATTTTTATTTGTTAAGTAAATTATGAATTCTTAGTACATAATAATTACGAATTTGAATATTTTTTTATTTTTAATATAAAATTGAAATAGAGATAAATAATACTCCCTCCGTCCTAGCAGAATAGACCCTCTTATTAAATCGGGCGTTCCAACTAAATTGGCTTCTTTCCAAAAATGGTAATCTTTTCACACTCAATAATAAAATATTAATTCCACTAATTCATTTTACACTCACAATTCTTAACTTCCGTGCTGAAAAGAAAACGGTCCAATAAACTGGGACGGTGTGAGTATTAGATTTTTGATTATATAATCATAACCCGATCACACCTTATCGGCAAGAATGAGTTTGTTAACTAATAATCTCTATTGGGCTGGGCTTAGACCTGTGTTCTTGGACTTTGGATTTGTGTCATCGGGCTTGTTATTTGGTGTTGACCCAATGAGTTGGGTTGCTGGTGGTGCAACATTGTTATTTCTTAATGATAATTATTTTGTTAAATAATTTGGTACTAGATTCTTTTACTTATAAAATATTGGAAAAATATGAAAATTTATTCCGAACTTTGGATGAGTTCCTAATTTTATCCCAAACTTTTAAATATAACAATTTCAAGCTTAAATTTTGAATGGATTCCCATTTTTTTCCCAAACTTCTAAATATAATAATTTTAGCCTAAATTTTAAAAATTTTCCCACCTGTCAATATTAAAACATCGAAAATCTTATATGAACACAAATAATTACATGTCATACACAAAAACTCTACACGTAATCTACTCTTCCATGTTATTCCATGACATTCATGAAGTATATATTAAGAATAAGAAATTTTAGAGTGATATATTTTCATAAAACTCATGGTATCTTTATTAAATATAAAGAACTTTAGATAAATATATTTGATAAATTATTAAGATATGCCTTGATTTTATGTCTTTATTCGTTTTAATATTAAAAATAAATATATTTAAAGTATTATCTTAGATCTTATTTTGGAATAATTATTCACGAAAATAATATTCTTATAGAAAATTATCTTAATTTGAAAGTAAATATATAGTGCAGACTAATATAGTATGATATATAAATATATGTCTTAATGTAAAATTTTCGATGTTTAAATTTTGACAGTGGGAAGAAAATTGAGAACTCATTTAAAGTTTAGGCCAAAATTAT
Organism: Plectranthus barbatus; assembly: GCA_026898455.1. NCBI lineage: Eukaryota > Viridiplantae > Streptophyta > Magnoliopsida > Lamiales > Lamiaceae > Plectranthus > Plectranthus barbatus. The sequence goes on from JAPKLW010001992.1 coordinate 60,704, forward strand.
TATATTTAAAAGTTAGGGATAAAATTGGGAATTCATTCAAAGTTTAAGACTGAAATTGTTCCATTGAAAAGTTTGGGATAAAATTGGGAGTTCAATAAAAATTTGGGATATATTTGTATATTTTCCCTAAAATATTTAATATAGTTCTTTGATTTGTTAGGAGAATTTAAACATTGAAATGCATCTTTAATAAGGGTAATTCTAAATACAGCCACAATTTTACTCAACGCAGCCTCATTCACATTTTAAAAAATATATATTACTATTTTACCATTTTTAAAATATAATTATATTTTCTAAACATAGCTACAAATTGAGTAATTCTAAATACAACCAAAATTTCTCAATATAGCCTATTAATATTTTTATAAAAATAAAAATAATAATAAAAATTATTATTTTAACCTCAATTTTTAAAATCATACCAAATTTTTTTAATTATTTTTATAAAAATAAATATATTAATGAAAATTGTTATTTTAACATCAATTTTTAAAATCTACCAAAATATAAAAAAAAATGAATTAATGGAGGTTATGAATATAATGAATCTTGAATTGATGGAGGTTATGAATATTAATTTGTAAATTATTTGTCGAATGATGAAAGAATTATTTTATTCTTTTTCTTTCAAATTGTGGTTGTACATCAGTGGGGCTATGCTAATCAATGCAATTCATTTTATTTTTTTTTGGGTAGATTTTAAAAATTGAGGTTAAAATAATAATTTTTATTAATAATTTTGTTTTTATAAAATAATTAATAGGCTATATTGAGAAATTGTGGCTGTATTTAGAATTACTCAATTTATAGCTATGTTTAGAAAGTATAATTATATTTTTAAGAGGGTAAAATAATAATATAAATATTTTAAAATGTGAATGAAGCTACATTGAGTAAAATTGTGGCTGTGTTTAGAATTACCCTTTTAATAAATACAACGTCGGTCGTAGTGGAAGCCCCAAATAAGATGCTACGATTGAAAAAACTGATTAGTAGAATTGCTCGCACAATTTTCTCTTAGAAACTTCCAATTAAAAATTTATACTAAATAAGCTTTTCGATTTTAGCCTAAGATCAACCAACCTCACATATTTTTAATATTCGATTTGTACAAATTTTAGCTTGAAATATAAAATTATTAAATTTATCTTTTCAGTTATTCAATCCTTTTTACTTGTGACTTATGATGATTGTCACTTGAAACCATCATTACATACTTAATCATTCTCAGACAAACACCAAATCCCAGTCATTTACTTAGTACAATCTTGATGGTGGATAGATTATTAGACTTTTGGGATATCATCTCTCACACAATAGTAATTGATTAATAATCGATTAAAACGATCTTTAAATAAACCATTTTCTTATAATTGTACTAAATATAATTAAATCACAGAGGTGGCAGCCCAGATGAAATTCCATATTACATTATTTATCATTATTACACTAATTTTGTTCACCAAAAATTCTAAATAGTATTGCTCAACTTTTATTCTAAATAAGGAAAAACATCAATTTTCTTTTTAAACATTACAAATCTCAAGCTAAGAAATTTAAAAATAATTCCGAAGAGTAAATATAAAACACATGTAAATAAATAAGTGAACCCAATCTCAAATTGAGTCTTTTTTATTTTTTTCTCCCTTGCATAGAATAAAGCTATAGATTAATGAGTAATGTATTATTGAGATTTTCTATTTATCAATTTTGATAGATTATGATGTGGTCTCATTCTATATAGTGTAATAGAAGAGCCCAGAGGATCCGTTCCCAATATTATTGCTTATAGCCAGAAAATTCTACATATAATGATTTTAAAATAATAGTTTTCGAGATCAATTATTTATTTCCTCATTTTGCTAACTAAATTTATTTCATATCTGCAAGTGCAATTCCACACCAAATTAAAAATGTGATCACATTGTCAAGATAGAGATCAAATTTGAACATTTAATCTGAGTTAGAGTTTTCCTTACCAGCCATGATTTGTTTCCTCATTCCTAGGATTCTTACACTCGATTAATATGCTGAGAATCATTCGAAACACTAATTCGAATATTTATAAGAATTAATTATCAACTACATGTATCATAATTGTCTAAAGAATTTCCAGATTATTTGAGGGTGAAATAAAAGCTAATCAAGGCAAGAATATGGCCCTACAAAACTTGATGAGAGTCACTTCGAGTGTAGGCCCATAAAACCTAAAGAAATTAAAAGAAAGGAAAAAAATCATCACAAGAAAAAAGAAGGAAAAAGAGAAAGAAACTGTGTCCCCATGCAATCATGCAGTAGTTGTTGTAGCCAAAAGAGAAGAAAATAAATAAATTTCCGCTCCCAAATTTGCTGCTTTTTCTCCCCCTCATATACAAGCCTTCCTCTTACACAACAACTATAGAGCTCTCAAACTATTCTGGGACTGTGAAATCATGGTTAAAATCGGTGCTAAATTCCCCAGTCTGTGCTTAAACAGGATTAGGCCTCTAGCGCGTGTGCGATCGCCTCCTAGTGCTGCAGATTTTGCGCATCAAGAAAAATCAGACAAGGATGATGATTGTAAGAAGATGGGAGCAGTGAGCGGCCGGAAAATCATGATCGTGGTGGATTCGAGCTTCGTGGCTAAGAATGCGGTGCAGTGGGCTCTCAGCCACGCTGCTCAGAATCATGATTTGCTGGTCCTGCTCTATGTAATCAAGCCTCATAAACAAGGTTTGTTCTTGCCATGTCTTTTTTTTTTTTTTTTTTTTTTTAAAGGATTTTCTTTTTCAAAATTTTGTTATTTTGCAGCTGAGATTTGTCCAAGAATTCCTGAGTTTCTGAATAATATGAAGAGTATGTGCCAATTAAAGAGGCCTGAGGTATGTGCAGTTAAAGATCAGTCTTTAATTGGATATTTAAATGATTAAGGTGGTAATTAAATTGGTGAAATTATGTGCAAGAAAGGTGTGTGTGGAGATTGAGGTGGTGGAAGCAAAAGAGAAAGGCCCTGCTATAGTAGAGGCTGCCAAGAGTCAAGAGGCGGCGCTGCTGGTGGTTGGGCAGAAGAAAAGGTCGGTGACGTGGCGGCTGATGGTGGCGTGGGCCGGGGGCCGGGCAGTGACGGGAGGCGGTGTGGCGGAATACTGTGTGCAGAATGCTAGTTGTATGGCTATTGCAGTGAGGAAGAAGAGCAAGAAAGTTGGGGGATATGTGATCACTACTAAGAGACAGAAAGATTTCTGGCTCTTGGCTTGATTTATTTTCTCAATTTAGATGTTTTTTTATTTATTGGGTATTTATTGGGCAGATGGGGTTGAAATTGTGTATCTAGGAAGTGAAATATGGTTTGCTAATATATACTTAATGTGAAATGTGGTGGGGTGGTGTTGAACATAAAAAAGTGTAATTAAACGATTGATTGCTTCTTATGTATATTATTGGGTAGCAAATTCAATTTATTTCACATTGATGAAGGAAGTGAAGGAAATGAGAACTTCTTTACATAAAAATTTATAGTTAATTTTATTAGTATAATTCTTTTTTTAGAATGAAAATATTCAAATACAAAATTATAAGGGCTTCGCAGGGAGAATATCATACTAATACATGTTACCAAACCTATTCGAGTGATGCTAATGATTCATCTAAATAAACAAAAAGAAAACAAAAATTGTGGGTGAATGTTGTGAGAGAGTTGGATTTTATTTTGAGAATTTGAGCCCCGAATAAATATCATACAGGCAATATGATGGGCCGAATCCAATCTTGGGCCTATTTAAGCGTGTTTTTTTTTGAGAAGTATTTAAGCGTGTTGATAGTGATAGTGATAGTTCTTACTATTTTATCTTTAAATTATACTAGTATTTTCTCGTGCGTTGCACGAAATTATTATATTAAATATTATTAAAAATATTAATTTTTTTTAAGTTTTAAGAGACCACTAAGTCTATTAAAATGCTAAAACAATTTTAATATGTCGTGATATCGTAATACAGAGTGGACAACTATATTTTCACTCATTCATTTCTCACAATAGTTGATTTTTGTAAAAAAAGAATATAATGTTTGCAAATCATAATTTGATTTAATATGTAACGAATTATATTTTAATTCACAATTTAATATTAAACAGTTTCTTAAACAAAACATATAAAAATAATTTTAATTCAAATAACATCGAACATTTTCCATTTTCTACAATTTATTGTGATTAGTATTTAGTTAATCTCAAATTAATTTGTAAAATTTATTACTTAAAATTACACACGACTTGGCTAATTATAGTGCACTCAATCCAATACCATATTTAATTATTGTACCCTAATTATCACGAGGTATAAATATATATTTATGTCGGTTTTCTTCATTAGCCGCACTGTATCTAAAACAGTCATGTCTATCCTTACTTGCTCCAAGTTTGCTCCACACTGAAGCAATACCCTTAGTTCGATTGGATGCAGGGAGATCCTTCATTGCTTCCAATTGCATATCTGCCATTTTGTCCATATTTGCTCCACAATTGTGTACTCTATATTAGTTCTGCTACCAAGTTTGTCATTTCGCACCGCAACGGACAAAAAAAATTGAATTTTCCCACGAATTAAGAAGACATCATTATTCCTTTGTTTTATCATCAATCCTTGCTCTTGAATTTGGGTGTTATGTTTTTCCCTTGCAAACTTCCCACATTACCCTATTTCCATAACATGAAGTTATATCAGTTATTTTTTCATTTTCCCAATATTTCTATTTTATATTTTCTTCAAATCACGTTTGTAAATGAACTTTAATTTTTTTTTTAATTTTTTACTCCCTCAATAGTGCTCCTCATTTCTTGATCACTTTATAAATTAGTGTTACTTGTCGAATTAGATTAGTTTTCACAATACTTTCGTGAAAGTCTGAATGAATATTTTTTTTATTTTTAGATAAGAAATCTTTTTCTGTTCAAGGAAGAATTTTTTGAACAATTTAGTTACATAAATTTAAACTATCTTAAATAGAAAGACTCGCAGTGTAGCGAAAAAGTGTCGAAATTTCTTGCAGTTCAATCCATTTAATTTGATTTCAAGTTTGTGAACTCTTTTTGCTGAAATGTAAGAATGTTTACATGATGATTTCATTTCAAGTGGGACTTGAAATTTGGATGAATTGCAACCGCAAAAGAAATAATCATGATTTTCTGTAGATTCAAAGAAAAATTGTGAAATAAAAAAATACGGAGAAAATAAAGATTTTTGAACAATTTAGTTACATAAATTAATACAATCTTAGAGAGAAAGACTCGCTGAAAAAAGTGTCAAAATTACTTATCTTTTTGCTTAAACGTAAGAATACTTCCATGATAATTTCATTTCACGCGGGACTTGAAAATTGGATGAATTGGATCCACAAAGAATTTATTACATCTTTTATTTAGATTTAAAGAAAACTAATGAAATAACTTGTAGAAGAAAATGAGATGTGTTTGTCAAATTTTTATTATTTTTGTATATATAAATTAAATTTGCACGGTTTACCCATATTTGTGGTGACTTGCGTGTGTGTGTTTGTGGGGGAGATATATATAACGTGAGGTTTATTCTCAAACAATAAATATGCAAGGTTAAATTCTTGTTTGTTGCAGTAAACTATGCAATTGAATAAATAATAAAGCGGGAATATTTATTGTACACTGCTCTACTTAATATATTTATAGATTATTATTTCTCCAGTGCGTTGCACAAAATTATTAAATTTAAGTATTATTAACAAATTATAAATATATCAAGCTTTTGATTTTAGTAAACCAATATATGTCACATTTAGATAAATATTCTATATATATTTATATATATATATATATATATATATAATATATATATATAAAATAGTGATGTGTTTGATACATAATGATATAAATTTTCAACCAAATGTACCCATATTATATATTTTTAACATAAATTAATAGATTATAATTTAAATAAAATAAAAAAAATAATAATTGGTGTACCCATGGTTTATATTTTTAATATATAGATAGTACTACTTTTAATTAACATAAAAAGTCAAGCTGATACACTCACATTTTATATATTTTAGCATAAAATAAAAATATTATATAAAATAAAATAGAAAAAATGAACTGATGTACCCACATTTTAAATGTTAACATATATTGTTCTTTTACTAATTTAAATTAAAATTATATAACATCATGTGATATTTGACTATAATTTTATATATAAACTTCTATAATTATATTTGCAATTACATTAATGAGTTGTTTATTAAATGTTATAGCACATATTATATATATTTCAATATATTAAATTATAAAAATAATTAATTTGTATCGGATTTACAAAAATTAATATATACGTTCTAAAAGATTATTGAAATATTGGTAAAAAATAAAATATTTCGTTGACAATTAATGGAGATAATTGTCTTTTATTATGGAATATAGAAATTGAAAATAAGACTGACTATATTTATAGTACAAAACTGATTATTACGATTAGTATTAATTAAAAATAAATTATAATGTATTTAAATAAAATAAAATAATATTTCTATTTGATGGAATAATTGTTCCAATGTTTTTATTTAAAATAATTGAAGAGATAATTTTTGTGTTAAAAAATAAAAATTTATATATTTATTTATATGTTGAGGGTAGAAGTTGAACACAAAACCTCTTGATGCAGAAACTTAAATTCAACACCTTAAACCAATTTTACCACTTCAACATTTTTGACAATATTTTGTTTACAAATATTCATATACGTTTTTCTATAGTTTTGGCAGGAATAATTATTTTCTTACTTCTTTATTTTAGTATATATATAGATTTATATTAAAAAATTTATTTCCAATTTCTAAAGGATTTCAAATTGGATTAAGTATTGATTCTATTAGCGGTGGTATTTCCTGTGGATCGGAGCACTATCATGTTAATCTTCTGGCGATCGGATTGTTAAATTCTAATATGTATTTGATTCATTAAGAAAATGTTTAATTCATACCCAAACTACATCGGTTAAGCTCGACATATCAAATACAAATTTGATTAGTTAACACGATAACAATCTAATAAAAATTATAAATAAAGAAAAATATTAAAATCTCAACAACAATTTTATATTATTGATACTCTTTCCGTTTCAATTATTTGTTACGAGTTATTATTTTAGAGTATTTTAATTATGTGGTTCAATTTTTATATTTGGTATTGTTTTTCTTTATTAATTTGTAATTACACCCCTAAATAATTTTGGAAAATGAGAATATTAAATATAATATTATGAAAATGAGAGATTAATTAATGCTTCAAATAAATGTAATGTTGGAAGTTTGTTTTAATATTGAATAATTTTTGACAAAACATGTAATATACTATTTATATATAGAGAGAGAGGATAATGGTATGATTGATGAACGAGAAACAAAATTTGGTATTTTTATATTTATATGGTATCCATATACCTCTTTTATCAATAAATATTTTAAGGGAATGTCTCAAGTTAGGCACGCCTAAACGATTTAAGCGATTTTATCAATTAATTCAAGCCAAATCCATCTAATATACCATAATTGGGAATAAATAAAATCTATTTGGGATGGGTGAACCCATTTGGGTATGGATAAAACCCGCCTAAACCGTATAGATGTGTCTAACACAAGTTTTTGTCATATTTTAATCGCATAGGAACCGAGTGTGCATTTAATGACTGCAACGAATCTGTTATTTTAAATGCTTTAATCAAGCACTGTGTACAGGGTTTAGATGATTCTCCCTCTGTCTTTAGTTATTAGTTCCCAATTGAAATAACACGATAATCAATATTTGTAGTGAAATTAATATTTTATTAGTGAGTGTAAAAAATTTATCATTTTAGGAAAGTGAACTAATAAATGGGACATATCAAAATAGTAAATGGAACTAATAAATTGAGACGGAGAGAGTAATATCTAACAATTATCTATTTTTTATTTGAAAGTATATAAATATGAATAATGCATAATTAAATTATAATAATTTTAATTGTTTTTTAATTTATTTTAGAATCGGGCAGTTGAACCGATTGGATGGCGTCTAGACAACATCTAGCTAGGTAGTCTGTATATAATGATTTTTTATTCTTTTACTGTATTATTTTAGAGTGATAATTTAGTTTTATTTATTAATATAACTAAATTTAAGATTAATAATATGAGTAATTTAGCTACCTTGGAAAGGTAAAGAAGGTGGAATTGCTTTGGAAATGACGTGACGTGCCACGTCATTTCACGCCGACTGGTCTTCCTACTGAGAAAAATAAATGAAAAGCCGTTGCCAATCTACTCATAAGTTTTTTTCTTGGAGAGAGAGAGAGAGAAGAGCCATGACATTCTTGTGGGAGAGGTTGAGGGAAGCAATTTTTGCCATGGAAAACTTCGGTGGCCAAGCGCTAGCAAGGTTTCACAGCGCTTTTCCGCCGGAAGAATGGCCGGAAAAGATCGGACACTGGCGAGTTTCCGCAGAGAACTACGGCGCGGTAGGTTTGGCCTGGTTTGAAAAGTTGTTGCAACCTGAAACATGGCCGGAAAAGATCAATTACTGGCGACTTTACGTAGAGAACTGCGGTGCGGAAGGGCTGGCCTGGTTTATGAAGGAGTTTCAACCGGAAACATGGCCGGAAAAAGTCAATTACTGGCGACTTTACGTAGAGAACTTCGGCGCGGTAGGGCAGACCTGGTTTGGCAAGATGTTTACACCAGAAACTAGGGCTGAGATCGAGATGACGGTCACCCACTGGTTCCATATCTCCAAGCCATATCATGAAGCTGCCGTGGCTCTGGTGGTGTTTGTGATATTCTTTCGTTTCTGCAGCGGTGGAGTGGTGATGATTATGAAAGCGCCCTTTGGACTGGTGTGGATGATCCTGAGAGCTCTCTTTGGACTGGTGAAGATGATCGTGAAAACCCCCTTTGGACTGGTGAGGATGATCGTGAAAGCTCTGTTTGGACCGGTGAAGATGATGAAAGCCCCCGGAAGGAACATAAGGATACCGAGGGCCGGATTTGAGAGCAATCCCATGGGGTACTTTCGGAATCTCCGAGCGCGCCAATGAACTTTAAATTAATTAATGTTTTGTTTCTCCTCTTTGTGTTGTACGTCGAGCTTTTGGTGTTGTACGTCCCTGATCCAATTCTACTGAATTGAGTGAGGGGGTCTACTCTTACTCATTATTATTAAGGAAAATATCCATCTATTTCACTTCTATTGTCGAAAACATTGCGTTTTTGTGATTTCTTGTTTGTTCGGCATTAATTGGGTTTTACAATGGATATTAATAATTTGAATAATTATTATTACGAAAATAAATATGAAATATAATACAATACTATAATAAGAGCACAAATTATAATTATGAAGAACTTTAATAATCAGGTTTTATTGAAAATTGAAATTTAATTAGTATTATGAAGAACTTTAATAATCAGGTTTTATTGAAAATTGAAATTTAATTAGTAAGATGTACTCCCTCCGTTCCTTAGTATTAGTCCCATTTGTTTGGGCACACAAACCAATGTATAAAAGATTTAGTGTAAAATAGAAATTAGTGGAATGCATTACATACAAAATTACCTAAAGGGCATTTCTAAAATACTCCCTTCGTCCCTTGGCATTAGTCTCATTTTCCATTTTCATCTGTCTCGCAGAATTAGTCTCATTTCCTAAAATGGAAAAAAGTTTCCTTACACCAATAAAATACTAATTCCACTACACTCACAAACATTGGTAACTGTGCTAAAAGCAAATGAGACTAATACCAAGGGACGGAGGGAGTAGTATGAATTTGCCACCAAACATTTGGTGGGAAATCTAATTAAACAACAAAATACAATTCAAATTTTTGTTTCCCACTTCCTGAACTCTATAAATACAACCTGAACCAATCTAAACATTTTACACAAATGCTCTCATAAAAAGATTGCAAAATGGGAGCAAAATCAGACATTCCAGATTTAAAAAAAAAAAAAAGAGGAAATGGTGCAGTTTATGCTGGGGAATTGCATCAATGGCAAGATTGCAAGGGGAAAGACCAATGAGGCTGCTGCAACCTTCAACTGCTGCAGGAAGACAAAATTGCAAAACAACAAAAGGAAAGAGGTGAAGTTATACATGTATTGGGGAAGAGATGTGATAGAATAAAAAAATTTAAACATCAGGTAAACATTCAACAAATTTCACAAGTTAATTATCAACAAAGAGGGACAATTAGAGCACTAGCAGACATCATTAATGTTCCTAAATCTGTAGTGGGTAGATGGGCTAAATCACGTCTGATCAGAGCACACACTAATGCAATTAAACCAGCTTTGACAACTCCAAACAAATTGGTAAGGTTGAGTTTCAGTTTGCAAGCTCCAAACAAATGGGTAAGGGAATTTTGATTTTGTAAAGAATGTGATTTTTGTAAAACATAGGCCCTTTACTAAAACAACATGTGACTTTTGTAATGCATGACTGTAAACCAAAAAAATGGATTTTGTAATGAATGTAAAGCATTCAACTATTGCTTGCAAATCTGAAACAAGAACCAAACACTTGAATGAAACCACTTCAAAACTGGTAAAACACATTTTACAGAAATGCATTACGAATATGTTCATCATTTATAAAGTGTGTGCTTTTTTTTAAAAATTATTTCAGATCAATAGCACCATAATCCCACAACAGAAAGCATAGCATCAAACCAACAACATCAGGGCATAGTATCAAACCAACAGCAACAGAGCATAGCATCAAACCAACAACAACAGAAAGCATAACATCAAACCAACAGCAACAGAGCATCAAACCAACAGAACTCATTCCATCAAATGGGACTAATGTTAAGGGACGGACGGAGTAATTCATACCATCAAAACAACAGACATCATAAACCAAACCAACAGACAATTGAGAGAGCTAAAACCAAGATTAGGGATCAGAACACACCGATAATTTGGAAATTGAATATCCCAGAACATCCGAACCGTCTCCATCTTTGATTCCTCAGGGAATCGAAGGTTGTGCTCCTCAATACGATAGATAAAGAAGGAAAATAAGATAATTTAGGATATATCTATATATTCCTAATTAGATTAGATTTCTTTCCAAACTAGATAAGGAAACAAATATTCTAAAATCAAAAAATAAATCTTCAACAATCGAAAATGAACGTGCCCACTTGGGTTCTCGGGACATGGAGCTGGAGCTTGGTACAGAGGACCCTTGTTATCAATTTCAAAAATAATCTTCTTGATTTTAGAAGCACGAGCCAATTGTTGTACCCCACACAAAGAAGCTCTTAGCAAGAGCTTCCGCACATCCAATATCAAGTTAGCAAGCAAAATCTCATTGAGAGCATCTAAATTCATCATGGAAGACTTCCCCTATACCAATCACTCCTGTGCGCTGTGGGTGAATATTGTATGAGTTTGGAGTCATTTCAAGAATTTAAGCCTAGCATGAATATCATATGGGCTATTTGATGGGCCGAACCAACATTGAGCCTATTTATGTGTGTTGATAGTTTTTTTTCTATTTTTTGAATTATATTTGTATAAAAAAAATTAATTTTAAACTTCGATAGGACTTCAATTTGGATTAAGTATTGCTTTTCGTAGGGGTTAGAGTTGGTAGAGATCATTATCATGTCAATCTGTTAATTAGTGATTTGATATGTTAAATTTTAATATGTATTTGATCCATTAAATAAAGATTTAATTCATATCTAAATTTGATACGTTAAACTCCCATCTGTATCCAAATTTGAGAGTGGTAATTTTAATTTATTTTATGGATAATTTTATTTATAATCCCCAATTTTCTCACCGGCCACTAAATAAAATAAGGAGTTTTATCGATTCAGGAACCTGAAAGATAGTTTAATTGTCAATTCAGGACCTGAAAGATTAATTGTCAATTCAGGAAAGATCACAAAAATTCTCAATTCAGGACCCGAAAGATCATACAATTCTCAATCCAGGACCCGAAAGATCATATAATTCTCAATCCAGGACCTCAATATCAGGTCCTGGATTGAGAATTGTTTGATCTTTCGGGTCCTGGATTGACAAATCATCTTTCGGGTCCTGAATTGACAATTTAACTATCTTTTGGGTCCTGGATCAACAATTCTCCAAAAAATAATTAAGATTCAAATATTTGAATGAACATATTTGTCCCTATAACCCCATTTACCGTTTCTAATATATGCTAAATATTTTGAAGCCCCCTACTAGACTCCCTTTCGGTTCATTTTTTTTTAAAGAATATTATTTTCCTATTTTTCATTATTAATGGTGTTGAGTTAACCAAAAAAATTATAAATTCATTATATATTTACCGATCAAGTTTCTTTATTTTTTATTATTAAATAAATTATCTTTAAAAAAGTTATGTTTTCATATATAGATTGTATAATGAAGCGATTTTATTTACTCTATTTCTTCAAATTAGTTTGTGCATCATCCTCTTTCGATTTAAATTACTCCCAAATTTTAGATAATTTACTAATTTATATAACAATTTTGTTATTGTCTTTCATTTACATTGATTCTTTCACAATTGTATTTAAAACATGATTTAGTCGCATCATGTATACATGTTATTGTAATTTTTTATGAAATATTTAATGAATTTGCTGAAAATAATTTTGAAACTCCACCTAATTTTATTCACAAAATAAAACCTCTAATTTGTGAGGAGTGAGAACTGGGAAATAAAAGAAAAACACCGAGAGAAAAAAGCTAAATTTACAGCTATTTACTAATAAACAAAATTTTAAAAATAAATCTATATATACCTTAAAGCAAAACCCCACCCCAAAATTTTTTCCGCCCAAAAAATCTTACTAAAAATAAACCTAGCATATAATAGGTAAATAAAACTAAATATGGTAAGTATGTAATTATTATAATTTATATTTAATGACTACTTGGAGTATATAAATAATTAGGAATTGTTAATTATTAACATGTATATATTATATAATTATTATTAAAATTTATGTTTAAATAAAAAATAATTATAGTTACTAATAATAAATATGCTAAGTATGATAAATAATTAATTTATTGTACATATACAAAGAAATATTTATATCTACATTTTATATTTTGAACAAGTAGTTTATTATGTTAGTTTAAATTATATTTAATAATTAATCAAATACAATACTCATCATAAAAAAATTAATATCTTTACTAAGGATATAAAGAGGGGAAAAAGGAACAGGAAAATTTTTATTATAGAAAATATTTTTTGGAATAAATCTTACATATATTTAATAATAACTTAAATGTATATTTGTAAAATATTGAAGAAAAAATTATTCTTAAACTTGCATACTCATTGATTTCACATATATATCAATCTATATAAATATAAAAGCAAGACCCCAAGCAAAAAAATTCTCCAAAAAAAACTTACCTAAAATAGTTGTACAATATATTAAGAAAGTAATAGTATTAAATATGGTAATTATATCTCTATTAAAAAAAATATGCTAACTATATAGTTACTAATTATTATGTTGTATATATATTTAATTAAAACTAATTATTTTATATAAATGTATAAATATATGTATTGTACAATTATATTTCTCATTTATGTTAATGTTAAATAATTAATTTCATTACTACTTAGTCCAAAAAAAATTTATAATTAGATATTTCATATGAATTAAAATAACTATCTGCATTCGAATTCTCATTTAAATATTATCAATATTGACTTTTTTAATTTTAATGATTATTTAATAATTGAAGTTACTAAAACATAATTTTTTTAAATCCATAAAGTTATTAAAAATGCTTAATTCATGATCATTCATAAAAAAATGCTTAATTTACGTTATTCATTAAAATTATTTATGACTAATAATTAAATCCCAAAGCATAATTAGTGGCATTCTTATTGATTTCTTTTCACTATCATTAGTATAAATAGGGTCTAATTCTCAAGAACAATCAAAATAATTTTCATTTTGCCATTGTCATATCTATAGTTCCATCATGTAGTGTTTGTATTTTCTTAGAATTGATCTTTTGATTCTAATATTTATTGTAGGGAATATGAAGATGTCGTCTATAGGGGTTTAGAGGAGTGCTTAAAGTGTTTGAAATTCAAAAGAAGATCTTAAAGCACGAGTGGATCAAGAGGGATGCTTGAAGTGTTTGAAATTCAAAAGAAGATCATGAAGCACGAGTTCTTTTTATCAGTTGTTGATATGATTTTTGCATGTTTTGGATGTATACACTTTTAAGGTTTATTTCTCACAAAATTTATAGTTTTTAGTTCAAGTTCAATTTTTTTTTACTTTTCATTGATGTATATAATTTGTTTACATTGTCGCTCTACTCAATGATAATTATGTATTTTTTAGAAAAAAATCTTAAATTTTGATTTTTGATTTTTGTGGTTAAATTATTTCAATATGTAATATTATTTGGTACTTTGCTTTCATTATACTGTTTTTAAGTTATATTCATTCTTCATCTTAATAAGATTTTATGTTTATATATTCAATTCAATATTTAACGTCAATGCATTTTTATTTTTATCATTTATATCAAATGAGTTGTTTTAACATTAACTTTTGATACCATACAAATCATCAAAACCAACATATGAAAAATAATATTATACAAACTAAAAAAATATGTAATTTGTTACATGGTGGGTTGATATTTTATTAATTCTAATTTTCTATTTAACAATAATTAATATTGTTACATCGATACCATATAATTTATTTTTTTGTTTTAAGTTTATTTAGACATTGAATCATAGAAGTAAAGATAAGATTCTATGAATAATGTCTTAACTCAATTTATTTAAGAAATAAAAAACTAAATGGATTAATTTAATTTATGCAAATCATTAACATAATGTCTTAACATAAAATAATTTTAAAAATATGGTACGAATTAAAAATAAAAAATTATACAGTAGTTATGGTGAATGAATTTTTGAATAAATATTATTATATATATTTCGGTTAAACGGTTCTTTAATACGAAAAACAACCTACAAATACTGTGTGATTCTTCCATTTGTCGAGAGGGGCGGACGCATCTCCACAACCCCCTTTGGCTTGATCAGTCAAAGGGCTAATTAGGTCGCCTCCTATTTTAATCTTGAGATATTTGAATACAATCGACAATTATTCTTCCTGCAAGAGTCTCGACGGTCGCATCCTCAGCCGGTGGCAATGTAGAGGGATTTTGTCTATAATGATGTAGACAAAAAAGAAGAAGAGAACCGATGACAGGCTTGAGAGTTTACGTGAATGATAATGAAATTAAGAAAAAAAATAAAAGATATGATAGATTTTGAAGATTAAATGAATTTAGGAGGTTACCAAGTTAAATAAACCTACTAAATATTCTATATTGCTTAATACCCAAAAAACCCTTTATTTAATTAAACATTAAAACTCCTTACGTCCCGGCTTAATTGTCCTGGGTTGACCGGACATAATAACCAAGGAATGTGAGTGCAAATTAAGTTGAGTGAAATTAATATTTTATTGTTGAGTTTAAAAAGTTACCTTTTTAGTAACGGGACAATTGAGCTAGGACAGACGAAAAAGGAAAGTGGGACAATTAAGCTGGGACGGAGGGAGTTTTAATTGCCACATGTCAAAAGACAGGCCATTGGATCACATGCTAAAATTTAGTTTGTGCTAAATAGGAATGAATCTACACCATTCGTCTTAAAAAAATCAATGGATGAGATTAAAAATTTATACCAGATTTCATGCTTTTTTGCTTATAAATCATGCTTAATCGAATTAAGCATAATTTATAAAGCAATTAAGCACGAACGAGAATTATGTATAATTTTTCAATCTTTGATGCTTTAATCTCAACCATTGATGCTATCAATCTAATGGCTGAAATTTATTCCTATTTAGCACAAACTTTAATTTTAGCACTTGAACATAACTCTCTCTCTCTCTCTCTCTCTATATATATATATATATAAACACTAACGCGTACTATATTTCAAATTTAAAATAAAGTAATTAAGCATGAGATTAAGAATAAGTTTAATAAATGCCTTTTCCTAACAACAATACATTAATTTAAACTCACACTTAGATGCTATTGAGAAAGCTCGAACTCATAATCTCTTTAATTATCACAAGTTACGAGTGAGCAACGGGCGGTTCGGTTTGAAATCTGAATTGAACCCACAATCAAAACATGTAGATCGCACTCAAAATCATAATAAAAAAGCAACATGCGAGAGGGGCTAAGTAGGGGGTTGAGGGTGAGGGATTGAGTGAGTGTCGCAAGACTGCAAGTTAGCGACTGGCGAGCAGCCCTTAGGCGAGAGGGACGACGAGCCAAGACAAAAATAGTGACGTGCGTGAGGGGCATGAGTAGGGGTGAGGGATTGAGCAAGGGCCTTGATAGATCGAGCGGCGTGCGTGAGGTGAGTGGCTGAGGCCTGAGGGTGAGGGATTGAGCGACAGAGTCTGGACTAAGGTTTCGTTGGGTAACAACTAATTTGGGTTTATAATTTATTAACATATAGGATATATAATAATATAAATAATACATAAAATTTAATAATTTATATATGTATATGAATTGTGGTTCGGTTGTAATCAAACCCAAATTGAACCAAACAAATAATCCAAAATTTTTCTTAAATTCAACCGGAATCGAAATCGCATGTGTTTTTGAACCGACCAAAATTGCCTGAAACCTAACAGATCGGATCGGATTGAAGGTTTAGGTTTGGTTTTCCTCACCCTTATCACAGGTAACGTGCTTTCACAACTACATCCAAGTAGTGGATGAATAATTGAATTATTATTATTTTAAATAATAATGCATTTATTTAAACTTATACACTCAGATATCTTGATAAGCTCAGACTCATAACCACTTGGTCTATGTAAAATAGTTTCACTAATACCCTAAGCAGTGGAGAAATAATTAATTTTTATAGATGACTATTGTCGATTCATTTTTATTTATTCTAAACCGATTTTAACATTGAATCTCTTTCTAAATATAATATTACCTTAAAATGACCAATGAAAAAGTTTTTATGAGATTTGTTGTATTAAAAAAATTTTTCAAAGAGAAGTTATTCTATCCATATATTTTTCTTATATATATAATGCATAATTTAAGCTGTAATACTAATATAAAAGGTAAATTCTGGTGCATTTAAACTTCAAAATTTTATATCTTTTTATAATAAATTGAAAGTTAAAAAAAAATCAAGGTATAAGTTTACCTCAATCATGCATGTGTCAACGATAACATTCTAATATTTCATTATCTAAAATTAATATAACTCTTTATAAAATATCAATTTTACAATATGTTTGACTACATGAAGAAATAGTTAAAATTATTTTTATTAATAAGATATAATATATTTTATTGAAATTAGTATTATGTATATATGATATTAAAAAATGTTTTATATATTTATTATTTATAAATTATTAAAAATAATATATACATGCCGCACATCGCGTGCGGGAGGAAATCTAGTTAAATGTAAATCGAGATTTTAGTTTATATGGAGTGCACAGTTATTTACTAATGATGAAGAAGTCGTGTGGGGCTGGAATATTTTACAAATAGTAGTGAGGGACAAAAATGTCATAAAATAGGGATATAAAGTAATTGGAAAAGTAATAACCTAATTGGAAAAGTAATAAAGGTTGAAGTGATTTAAATTCGACGTGACGTGCCATTTATATTCTTGACGTACTATTTTATTTAACCACGCCGACTGTCTTCGATTGAGATAAATAAAAAGCTATTGCTACTCCACTCCTTAGTTTATCTTTGTGTGTGTGAGAGAGACAGAGAGGAGCATGAGTGAAGTAATTATTGCCATGGAAAACTTCGGTGGCCAAGCGTTAGCATGGTTTCTCAGCACCTTTCCGACGGATAAGATCCAGCACTGGCGAGTTTCCGCAGAGAACTCCGGCGCGGTAGGTTTTGCCTGGTTTCCCAAGGTGTTTCAACTGGGAACATGGCCGGAAAAGATCAATTACTGGCGACTTTACGTAGAGA